>LTAE01003473.1:6434-26082 GCA_001647135.1 Pontederia paniculata
TCTCTCTCTCTCTCTCTCTCTCTCTCTCTCGCTTTCTCTCTCTCTCTCTCTCTCACTCACTCACTCACTCACTCACTCACGCAACGACGCGACACTCTCAACCACCTCTCCGACGCGACACTCGAAAATATCAACTTATACTCAGTTGGATCATCTCTTCCCTTTCTGAGGATGTACTTTCTCATGTGATTGGATTGGACATATCTTATTTGGCATGGAGTTCTCTTCGTCAGGTCTTTGGCGTCCCTTCTCATACGAGAATTTTGCAACTAACTATGCAGATGCATTCTCTAAAAAAAAAGATAATTTAATAGTCTCTTATGTACAACAATTGAAATATCTCATGGATGAGTTAGCAGCAGCGGGTCACTCGAATTCCACTATTCAGTTCAATGCCATTATTTTTCAAAATTTGGGACCTCATTATGATGATATTGTTGCATCTTTCTCATTTAGTTTTGAACATATTTCATATTATGAACTTCACAATATTCTTATCAGCCATGAAATTCGACTTGTTGTGATGCATCCTCCGGCTGACAGTTTTTTTCCCAACCGTCAACATTTCGTCAACAACTTCTGCGCCTCCATAACACTCATCTGGTTGAGTCTGTGGGCTTGGATCTGGCAAAGGACGTGGTCGTCTTGCTGTCTCGAGACGTGATCCTTGTCTTGTGTGTGGCCTTCATGGGCGCAGTCCATACAAGTGCAAGTTTCGACATCCAAGATCGGTACCTACTTCGAACTCTGCAGCTTCATCGATATCACATGCCTACACGACTTCAACTACGGCGTCTGCTACTAGTTCTTCGTCTCCATTCCTTCCAGCACTAGGCTCTTATAGTGAATGAATTTCTAACAGTAGTGCAACACATCATTTCATGTCGGACCTGCAATCTCTACATATAACTGCACCTTACTCTAGGTCGGAGCAAATCCACGTTGGAAATGGTATGCGCTTGGGTATCAGTCATGTTGGTCATTCCTCTCTTCCCTCCTCTAGTTCTCCTCTTCCACTTCGTAATGTTTTATGTGTTCATTCCATCTCCAAATACTTATTATTTATTTCTCAATTTACAATACATAACAATTGCTATTTTGAATTACATCCTACTTTTTTTCTTATCAAGGATTGCCACACGCACAAAGTCCTGCTCCAAGGCCACATTAGACATGGACTTTGTTGCTTCCCTCATGTTTCGGTATCGTGTGCTTCTCCTTCAGCCCTCCTCTCTGCACTTCAGTGGCACAGTCGTCTTGGTCACCCAACATCCCAAACTATTTGTAAAGTCTTGCATTCCTTTTCATCAGGCTCCAGCACCTCAGGTTACTCGTCTATCAGCTCATGTGATGCATGTCATCTTGTCAAGTCCTCTCGTCAACCGCTTCAGCCAGTCGCATCATGTAGTAATGCTCCATTAGGGATATCATTATTTTTTTAGATGACTATTTCAAATTTGCTTGGTATTTTCTGCTTTATAATAAATCTGATGTCAAGTTAGTTTTTTTTCTTTTCAAACCTTAGTTGAATGTCAGTTTTCGCGAAAGATTCGTTCTCTTCATTCTGATTCTGGTGAAAGATTTAGATCACTTCACTCACATTTTATCTCTTATGGTATTCAACGTCGTTTAATTTGTCCACGTACTCATGAACAAAATGGCATTATTGAACACAAAATTCGTTACGCCACTAAAATTGCTTTACCTTTACTTGCACACTCTTATGTACCTCATCATTTTTGGCAACATGCTTTTGAAACAACAATTTATTTAATAAATCAATTACATTCCGTAGTGTTAGATGATCTCTACTTTTGAAAAACTTTTTAATAAGTCTTTGTCTTACATATTTTTGAAAATTATTGGATGTGTTGTTTATCCATATATGTGCCTTTATAATCGTCACAAGTTCTCTTTTCGTTCAACAAAGTATGTTTTTCTTGATTATCAATCTTTTTTTCATGGTTACAGGTGCTTGAATCTGACCATAGATAGAATATATTATGCTCATCACATTAAATTTGATGAGACTTGCTTTTTTTTCTTCTCATTCCTTATTTCCTTCTTCTTCAACTTATACTCCGAACTCACCTTGGCTCATTGTCTCTACTAATGTTCCTGGATATCCTATTCACTTTATTGATTCAATTGTCTCTAGCACGTCACCTTCATCTATTACTTCCTCTTCATCCTCCTGCACTGATAGTTCACCAAGTCCTCCATTTGGATCACCCCCTCGGCTGCACATGACACTTCGACAAGGGACTTGCCAAAATTACAAGAAACTTGCAGGTCTTCAGGGTTCACATGTCTTGCATTATTTCTGCCTCGAATTCTACTCTGACGTGTCACTCTTCTGTCATTAAAATTCCTCATCGGCAATGGTTGAAGAATTAAATGCTCTCATTTATAATGGCACATGGGTGCTAGTCCCTCGACGACATGAATGAGTATTCTTGATTGCAAGTGAATTTTTCGCACCAAGTCTTTTCCGAATGGTTCTATTGATTGATATAAGGTTCGATTAGTGGTCAAGAAATTCCATCAACAACCATACATTGATTATTCAGAAACCTTTAACCGAGTTGTCAAACTCATCATAATTCGTTTGGTTTTGACACTTGCTATCTCTAAGAATTAACCTCTTCATCAACTGGATGTCAGCAATGCATTTCTACATGAAAATTTAAGTAAGGAAGTCTTGATGTCCCAACATCCTGGATTCTTTGATGAGAACCACTCTGGTTATGTGTGTCATCTTCGCAAATCTATTTATGGATTAAAGTCATGATTTCAAAAGTTGCAATATGCTCTTATTGTCTATGATTTTGTTCTTCTACAATTGACTGTTCACTATTTATGTTTCGAAAGTCATGAACTCTTCTCATTATGTTAGTTTATGTTGATGATATCATCCTCACTGGTTGACATGGGGATCTTCTCAGTAATTTCATTTTCTATTTGAGCCAGCTCTTTACAATCCATGATCTTGACAATCTGGATTACTTTCTTAATGTTAAGGTCCTCCGACATGACAATCGTCTACTTCTCTCTCAACACAAGTATATTATGGATCTTACTGGTATGACAAATACAAAACCGATTTTCTCGCCTCTTGGGTCTTCTACGAAATTAGTTAAGGATTCTGGTTCTTCTTTTGCTAACCGCACTTTATTGATAAGTTGTTAACGGCCTAAAGTATTTGACAATCACCAGACCCGATGTTTCTTATACAGTCAGCCTTGTTATTTGCGGCTTCATCTGAGTGGTACAAGTCATCTTAGTTTGTTTCTAGCTCCTAATTACACTCACGATCTTCATATCTTTAGTTACGCTGATTGGACTAGATGTCCAAATGATCATTGTTGTTTTCTTTGACACTAGCCTCATCTCTTGGTCAGCGCATAAACAAAGGAAAGTTTCTCGCTCGCCGACAAAATCTAAGTATAAAACTTTAGCAAATGCCAGAGCTGAGCTCATATGGCTATAATCCTTACTCATGGAACTTGATTTTCGTGCTACCTCTCCATCAATTCTGTGGTGTGATAACACCAGTATTACATACCTCTCTGCAAATCTAATTTTCATGTACGCACAAAGCATATCGTGATCGGTTACCACTTTGTTCATGATAAGATCTCAAATCGTCGACTTATTGTCTGCTTTATCTCTTCCAAAGACAAACTTGCAAACGTTCTAACCAAGCCACCTTTCGATACTCGCTTTTAATTTTTACGGGACAAACTCAAACTACGATCTAGATGAAGCTGAGTTTGCAAGAACGTGTTAATGTATCTTATATGTTGTGATTTGAATTATTGTTATCTATATTACATTATTATCATCATTTTGTTAGATTGTTATTATTATCGGGTTAATTAGTTTTAATTAAATAGTTAAAGATGATAAAAAATATGAGAGCACCATTCTAATATATGCATTAATGAGTCATTAATCATGATAATATTTTTTTTTTAATTTGAACTCATGAAACAAGTTAGGTAATATTGTATTGTCATTAATTTGAACTAATCCGATTTAGCATTTGTCGATTGCCAGGATCGTAAGAAAATTGCAAGATAGTGAAATTTTATAAAAAAAAAAAAAGATTGTACAAAAAGCGTACATATCTTAGTATCAATAGAGAAAATATAAGAATATCGCAAGATAAATCAAAAAAGATCAAAATCAATCTTGATCAACACAATCTACCTATCCAATCAAATCTGGTCCGATCTTAACAATACTGCTTAGTAGAAGACCACACATTACATATATATATATATATATAAAACTTTTATCCCATGAGATCTTAAAGACTAATATTTCTGCTCATGTGGTGAAAATTGCATCCAAAAAAGGAATACGTTAACCATTAACAATCCATATAGAATTTCCACTCTTAACGATAACACATAATGTCTAATAAGATTAAATGCCCTTTCTAAGAACATCCCCTTTGAAATGTAGGAGAAAGACAGAAATTCCCAATAGACAGGTGAACCTGTTGACATGCATTTACTGATTGATGTATCAAATGATGACACCTGGTAACATACAACTATCACCGACCAGATCTGGATGATTTTTTTTCCACATCAGATTTGGCTAAAGCTACATCAGGAGAAACAATATAATGCATATGATTTTATGCATAATGTAGGGGAAGACAAGGCACTAGAGATCCAGTATGAAGCATCAGAAACAAATCTTCACGTATTTATTGCTGATTAAGATATCAGAATTTTCATCTCAGCAAATCTTTGTTATCATTTATTAATATTCGAAATGAATAGAATGTCATTTCCTACCACAAACCTCCAAAGGTGCATGAATCTGTTTTATTTCACAAGAGCTCCTTCAGTTGTTGGACGATATCTGTATAACAGGGAAAAATGTCAGATAACTTTACAAAATGCAAAAGGAAAAAGGAACAGAAATTCAATAATCAATTCTGAACACAACCTTCAAGAACAGATGGTGTAGTCTTGAAAGCATGCCAAAAGCTAGGATTAAAAGCCAGATCATTATTTAGAAATTTCGCAGCAAGGACTGCAGCTCCTGCAGCGATATGTCGAGGTTTAAACTGAAGCCAAAGCAAGCTCCGAAGCCTATTATATAATAGAAGTGTCAGTCAAACAAGTTTATAATTATTTTACTCAGCAAGCACAACCCGTTTAGATACATAACAAGCTGATCAAACCTTCCTCTGGCAGCAATTACGTATAAAAACCCAATGCCACATGAGACATTTCCTTGAGAATTTAAGATATACAGCTAAAAGGTACATTTTGGAATAGTATAACAATTTCATAAAACAAAACAGACAAGCCTAATGCCAATGTCCCCTTACCAAATATCAAAGCAGATGGCAGGAGATAATATATCCGAGAATCTTCGGTTGAAATGCTGTATTATCGCTAAACTACCATGTCATTGGAACTACGATTAATTCCTGACCTCTGGAATGCTCCAGCAAAGTCCCCCTCATGGATTCCATAATAATAAATCAGGAAAACTTGCAGAAATTTGAGAAACAGAAGAGAGACTACAAAGCCTCTCAATAATTCTTGTAGGTTCTGCTTATCATAGTATCAGACACTACTTAGATATCCTGCAGCATGCCAATACATGAGAAGACACATGCTCCACTGGAGCTGATTGTGTTACCAAGAAACTGGATACGTCAAAACACAAATTGCATCTGCATGTTACTGTCAATCAGAACTGTTAACAGATGTATGCCATCATTTCTTTTTTAGGAAAGTCATCATTTGCTTATGGTCCTAGCAGGGCATAGTAGGTTTAAATCTTTTCACTAGAATACAAAGAAACACAACCTCGGAGAACTGACTTGATCAAATATATTAACCTAGTAGTCTAATTAAATTTGAAATCCTATACTGCAACTGAAAAGACAAATCCTTTCAGTATAAAAGTAAATAATTGTATCAGTTCACCAGAAAAAAAAAAAGATTGTACCAGTTAGAAGGTAAAGAATTTCTTTAAAGGAGCTAATTATCTCATTCTATCATTAAAAGCTCCAGAATCATTTTGGTTGGAATGATATCTACTCTTGAAATCTAAAATTTTAGGCAATCCTTCGATTTGAAATGTCTACATAAAGGAGCTTCATGTTGTAAAATAAATGTTTGATAAACAGCATAATGAGCATCCACCGAAAAACATTCAGGCAGGCAGGGTCATTTTTGTAAAGTTAAGCTCTGCAATTTTATTTGGTAAGAAATAGTCAATTCATAACATCATTGAGATGACAGTACTCCATAAATTAAGGAAAAAATGGTAGATATTAGAGAAAAAAAAAGAAGAATATGTTTCTAGACGCATTCTTTCATCTTTACCACTTAGGATCGATCATTCATCAAAAGAACAAAATAAAAGCCAAAAGTAAAATTGCTACAGAAACAAAGAAAACATAATTTTAACATTTTCTTCTATGAGTCCAATTAGACAACAACAAAAATAATATATTAACTGGTCATACAACAGCCTATGAGTTTCTAAAAACTGAGCATAATTCCTTAAAGAGATGAAAAGAAAGACACGCAATAAAAACAACAGTAACACAGTCTCGTTGTTCTGAAGGAAGTCAGAGAGGCACCTAAAGGATTACAGGTACAGATTTTTTGGAGGATGATTGTCCAAGCGACAATCATCCAGATTTATTGATGCATGTTATTTGTAAGTGAAGGCTTATCACACCATAGTTACATTCACTCTCTTAAAAGAGAGGGCATACAACACAATATTAATAACATAAGAACGCTTTTCTCTGAAGACACAAACCCCAACATCACCAAAAAAGCATGCAAGAGATAAAAAGGAAAATTGCAGATCAAGAGATTGCACAATTGCCAAAAAAACCTTGAATTGAAACAATGTATTGTACAAAACCTTTTTCAGAGATGAACAAACATAAGCATATGGAAGTATGTGTTTCAAGACTTACAAGTCTTAGAATCAAACATGGACCCACACATGATTTGCAATGTAACAACCTAGGTGGTTACATTTTTTTTTTTTTTGAGAGGACCTAGGTGGTTACAAATGACATTATAGTCTGACAATATTGTCCGCCAAGTACAGTTTCAAGGAAAAAGAATCAAAAGAACACAGAAAGTCAATATATTATACATGTAACCAGCCCATAAAGAAAGCCCCTTTCTAATCATAGAAGTAATTATAAAAACAAGGTGGATTTATGGGTCCAGACCCAATCAAAGAAAAATTAAATGAAAGATGTTTCAAACTAAAAAGAGACTCAACCAGGTTGTGCTTATATATGTATATATATATATATATATAAATATATATATATATGTATATATATATATACATATATAATATATCAAAATAATATCTAAAAAAAGTGAATAATGAAGTGCTCTAAAATTGAAGTGCATCATTTATACCAATATTCCTTGCACAAGTGAACTTCATTCATTTACATGTGAATATACTAGAAATAGTAACAAACACCAATATTGAATAGCAAATATCTTTATTTTTCAGGATATCATGTAGGCTAACATTAATAGATTGCTGTTCTTCATTTAACCAATCAAAGCAATTAGATATACACAAGTCATTAATCAAATTGGATATATTTTTTTAAAACTGAACAAAATTGATCCAGATCCATACACAGAAAGATGTGAGGACACAGAGGATGAGTTTTTCTTAAAAAAAATTAGATCCAAAGAGGGAGATCTGAAGTTCTTTTTTTAGAGAAGAGATCTGAAGTTCTTAAGAAATGATGAATTGATACAGAAAAACATTACTTCTGAAGATCTTTCAGCTTGATATTGTTCATCAGCACAAACTACCTTCAAGACCAATCTGGCCACTTATGCTAGGCTAATTAAAAGCAATTGGCACTCAAACCTTTCCTCAAAAAAAATTGGCCTCAAACCAATTATTACATATATGTATTTAATATTAGGCCATGGATTCCAGATTATATGATTCCTTGTAGTCCCTGATTGCAAAATATTTTATTAGCATTTACAACTTCATCTAGAGTTGTGTTTGTTTGTGAGAGAATGAATTCTAATTAAATATCTTCTAAGAAACTAATCTGTTTTCCTATGATTGTGTATCAAAAACAACTGAAAAATACTTTTTGTATCATAAATTTTACGTCAAAAAGTAATCATATCACTCGAGATGTGAATTCTTTTTCCCCTTGGAAAAGGGGAAAGTTTTTTTGTATTTGATCAACCGAATTGTATTTTATGTTGATCAAACTTTTCCTGGTCACAAAATACAGAAAGAATGTTCCTACAAAATATAGAAAATGAGGTAAACATTTCTCAAAACAAAATCTGAGCTCATATCTTTTAGAAATTGATTAAGTCCCTGACATTCAAATGATCAAGTTTGCAAAAACTTCAGACTACAAAGGTAAATTGCTTTAAAAAAGACTAAAGGCACATACCACAGAAGAAGGAAGTATGCTAGAACACGATGATTGAGGACAGGAACTAGAAGGATGAACTTACAGTAAGATATAATAGGGGCACAATACTATGTAAACAAGGACCTACCCTGATGTAATGGCAATGACGCACACAGCTAATGGTCACTATGAAAAAACAAAAAAACATGTTTCTTCTAAATGTTCAGTATCCATGCTTTGGCCACACTTTAGCCAAAATGTTTGTTTCCTAAATAATACCACAAATCCATCCTTTACTTTCTCAAAAAAAAAAGTCATAAGACTCAACCGGTGATATTAGTCATATAGTCAAACACACATCACCAATGTTGGTAACATCATATTTCAGCTATAGTGTTGAATTTTCTTTTGAGGGAAGTTGTATAAAGTAAATGATGCATCTTTTTTTTTAGAATGACCATGTGTTGTACATGAACTGAATGATGAAAATTTCATATTGGACTTCTACTATACGCGAACTTTCTCTTTTGCTTGGTGATTAAAAACTATGATAACCATAATGGAGATTTTGTTTGGAAACTAAGACTTCAGTAAAACTCAGTATAATCTGGATTGTTAAGTATCCTATGTCAATTTCCTCTCATGTGTTTAAATGTTTTTTAATTACAGTGACTTAAGCCACACATCAGATATTCAAATTGAGCTTTTTCAATAGATTATGAACAATATTATTGCATGCACACATTGATGAATTAGAAATGATGTTGCATAACATGGTAGACATAACTTCAATATTTATAACTTCCATGCCAAATCTAAGTTGACGACAAATTAGGTTGTACTGCAAATAAAATAATAGAATGCTAACAAACATAGATTTACATTCTGGACAAATATGGTCATATGACCTTGGAACCAAAGAAGATACTGTAAAACAATGTTCTACACCTGCAGTTGTACATCAAAATTCTAATGTAGGATGACTACATGTTTTTTTTTCCGAGAGAAAGATGACTATGCATCTTATACAAAATTAAACTAGAAAGAGATGAAAATCATATTAACTTAATTAATTACCCATTTCATCCACTTGATAGCATCACATATTGATACCATTACAAGCTTCTTTTTTTAAAAGGAAAGATGGCTAGTAATCTTGAGTAGTCGTTCATTTTGTGTTAAAACATCAAACCGAGAAATTTACAATTGTTTATGGAGGAGCAAAAGACAAAGAAAAAAAGGAGAAAAAACGAATATGGGATAGCCACAGAAAGATGCTATCCATCATTTTAGGCAAAGTATAATGCACTACAGAATATTTTTTTGTCTGTCTTTAACTTTTTGCCAAACTCATGAATGTACACAAGTGGTTTCTAGCATTTAAAGATTGATTTTCCTTTGTCTTGACTTACGTGACAACTTTAAAATGCTATAACTATGATTACAGATGGGGCTTCCTTAGAACAGGAAAGTTCAGTACTGGTTTTGATTCCACATGATGCACTGGGCATTTGTCTTTAAGCATTATTCTTTTTTTCTCTTCAATGATGAGAAAGGAGGATCAATAATACTCTTTTGCCTAATAACCAAGGCATGCAGGCAGAAAACTTCCCAGTCTGCCCAACTAGTTGCAAAGAAATGGAATGCCCATGGTATATGAGGGAAGAATTATTTTGAAAATAAATTAAGTACATTGTGATTGCAAAAAAATCTATTTAGAGTTGCTGCATCTGCATCATATCATGTCTTAACAATTAAGAGTGCATTATGTTTTAGCATTACCAGGAGCTAAGGTTGAAAACAAAGTTCCTTTTACATTATACAAACATAAATAAAGTTTCTTTCTTTTCTGAAAGGAAAAATAACCTCCTGTGATTTGAAAAGATAATTTATCGCAAACTCTATAGTTCAACCTCAAGATCAGAGTGCGAAAGGAAAACACTTTCTTTCTCGAACTCTTTTATAAAATTTGGTCAACTGAAATTTATTTTTTATGGACCGCAACATTTTGTTACCAAATTCAACTTGAAGACTGAGAAGTACAATGAGTTATACTTCTAATTCCTTATTTCATCACAACTATATGATTGATGCATTTGTAACATAACAATGAAGACATATGATAAAGCGACATGGAAAAGAAGTATTGTATATAAATTACCAAATAAATATTTAAATAAATGACAGATATTAGATCATTTAAATTTTCTAAGAATGAGAACTTTTTTTTTTAAAGGGAGCGGAGAACTACCAGTTGAAGAACAAGTTTTAACATTTATTATCAACTGATATAACAATTATTTGCAAAGAAGAGTAAATCGATGAATCTGCCCTGACTACAAGATAAGAATAAGTAGCCCAGTTTTCGTACCCTTCACTGATCAAGTTCAATGCAACGTTAAGAAGCGCAGTTTCTGAAAGGCCTAGTTTCTTAAGAACTGATGTCAGTGGAACATAGGGATGCTCCACATCAAGCTCAAAATCCAGGGTTGTCAATATCAGCTGTTCAGCCTCAATAACCCGTTCACGGTACTGTTGAAACCAATCCTGCTGAACAAGAGTTGGATATAAACAATTAAGATCTATATTTTCAGAATGTTCAACCATATAATAATATCATATCTATGAATAACTATGCCTTTCTGAAATTAATCTCCAATTGTAAATGATGTGCATTGCGGAAGTCCAATATCTAAAAGTAAAAATATGCCTTTATCAATGAGTTTATTTAGAGGAAAAAAGAATGATTAACCGATTGGAACCATCCAGCCCTTTCATTGTATTATCAAGTAATCAAGGTACCAATTACATCCAGATCATTATAAAAAACCTACAAATTTCTGGGCACAACAGTTTATCCACCAAAAAACACACTCCCTGACAAGCACTGACATGAACCACAACATTATCCACATAGCAATGACCCACATGACAGCAAACAGATATAAAGAGCCCCACTCCTTCCTAGAGCCACCACTCTCCACACCCATCCCCCTCCCCCTCCCACCCACCATGCACCTTTAAAAAGATGCCCAGAAGTCAGATTCAGATCTACTGCTGATCCACAAAATATGACTCATGCCAGACATCGCGAGAAGTACAACACTAGAAGAAAAGATGATTGATATCCTCTTGTCTCATTATATTACTTACATTCCAAAGACACTTCAGGCAGCCAGAACATTAGAATCGATAAGTAAATAGCATTAGATAAAGTGATGGGGCAAAAAATTGGCAAACTCCTCCGAAGGTCTTTTCGGAATAAAGGACAGGTAGCAATGAGATTCAATCTATCAAAAGTCTCTGTCCACCACCACCCCATAAAACTTATGAACCCCTCCCCTCCCCAACATCACATCATTTTTCAAGGCAGTCTGGAATTCCCGAAACTAAGAAAAAACTGGAAACCTATTCAGTCCTAAGAAGTAAGAACCCCTCACCCCTCAACTCTTTCAAAGCTGCACAAATTTCATTCTCAGAAAAAGTGAAGTCAAACCATAATGACCAATGAGATCCCTCTGACACCATCTCTACCCCTCACAACATCCAGTTTGTCTTCAACATTTTGCGTCACATTAAAGTCCCCACAAACCAGCCACAGAACATTGGCATGTTGATCATGAATGTTCTCAAGCTCCTCTCAAAATTCATTAAGATCACCCAAGTGAGGAGGAAACAGAAGTTTTCACTTCGCGAGGTTAGAATGAAAGAAGACAAAACTGACCGGAGACGGAGCACTCGAAATCAAACAGATCATTCCGCCACCCAATTAAAAGCCACTAGACCTGCCCATCAATTTATTTGCAACAAAACTGTTCATCCACAAACCACCGATTTGCCTCCAAGATGCCTTAGAAATGAAGGTGCACACATGACACTCGTACTGCAAACCAGATGACAACCTCATGATTGACACGAGACCAGCCGTTCCTCTCAAGAGCAGAACACTCTCACGACATCACTGGAATGGATAGAAATCCTGAAAAATGCTATATCGACCCAAAGATGACCCAAGTGACATCCACTCCAGACAATACTAAGCAACAGAGAAATACTCATCACCTCCTGTGGCAAACCTTCGGTGCCAGACGGCAAGGACAAACCTAGGTTGAGTGATCATAAACCTAAGGATAAAATTCAGTTTAAACACAAATATCCCGTGGGCCTGATTGAGTCTCCATTTCTTTAACTTTTACTATTGCCTTTACCAATGAGTTATCTTGTTTGTTGCAGGAACTATAAACCCCACTAGGTCAGCTCACCTCAAATAAAAAAATGTTTCTAGCTCAGCAAATAGATTAAACTCTTTTTGAGGTGAAACAAATTTAGCTTTTAATAAAAAACAATGATACTAAAATTTTCCTGGACACATGAACTAAACAATTTATAACATAAATTAAATACAACTAGACGAGGGACAATATATTATCACCTCAAAAATACTCCTCCTAATACGTGCCAATTGTTTAAATTCCAACATGTACAATAATATCTTATAAGATACTTTCACAAAGATAAAATATCTTATAAGATACATGTGCCTAAAAAACATTAAAGATGTGCAATGTCAATAAGAAGAAAATACACCTATATTTCTGCCAACCCTTACGAGATCTCACCCATTATAAGGTGCTCATGAAAATAGATATGCTCTTTTCCAAATTGGAAATGTTCTTCATTTTAGATAATGAAACCAATCATCATCTCTCGATATTCAAAGTTGGTTGCCCAAAAACATTGCTTTAAAGGTCAAAAGCACATAAGCATTGCAAAATCTTCCTATGGCATAGTATATACGAAGATGCATAAATTAGATATCCAGTGTCAGTGTAAAGAAATAAAGCATCTGTCTAATAGTATAAGTAACACATATATACATCAATAATGCTGAAATATTGATAGATGGTTTCAAAATTATTTCAAAATTTTCAAAACGAATCTGGAAAGTTGATATGTTGATAAAATGATGTAACAAATGGCAAAATATGCAAAGTAATTAAGACTTGATTTGATGATCTCCTTGAAAGCTCTAATGTTTACACTGTGAAACATATAAGGGCCATATGGAAGCTCCATTTCTTGAGAAACTTCACAAGATGCCCTTAGCACAGAGTTCAACAAGCATGGTGTTTCTTCAGATTTTGCTGATAAGAACAATGCTGCTGTTGAAATCAACTGCAAAGAGAAAAAAGTTAGCGAATGAAGCTTGCCTATCCTTTAATAAATAAAAAACAACAAAGAAGTCACATATAACTCTGAAAGTGACAATTATCGCATTGGAAAATGGAACAGAACTCTTGTTTATTAGTTGCATAATGCTTAATATTAGTCGCCTACATGCTCACTTTTGGATGAATCAAGCATACAGCTACACCAGCACTTGGTTCTTGCATAAAGTATGATCACCAAATACCTTAATTTTCATGTTTAACCATTGCTTCTCTGTTGGAAAATCCTGTATTAAACTTGCAGAATTTGTTTTAGCAGTACGAAAATGACATCTTAATTATTATCCAACAACGACTAAAGCAATTGTATCAGGTGGACACAGGAGCAACGGACGAATTCAACTCGATATATCAGATGACGTTAATCTACAATACATTTCAAGTTGCAGAAACAAAATATTAATTCAACAGAACGACTTATAGTTTGTGATCACTATTTGCTTAATGCTAATGCAGCTAAAGGTCAGAGTCCTGGTTTCTAAGGTTTGCAATATTTCAGGGATAAGCCTATTGGGTTGTTCGACATTATTAGGATCACAAAACAAGAATAAGGGTGTCATGATAGAACAAGCCAGATGGGAAGTCAATATGGAATTGTTGTGTAAACAAAGACGAGAGACACCGTCTCATCGGACTTTAGAGGACCTAAAATTCTTTGGATGAACATTAAACATAGGAGAGCAACAATCACAAATAGTGAAACAGGGCAGCAACAGAACTGAGGCTCGGAACTCACAAATCTATCATGACAAGCATGGGATCTGTGGAAGAAGAAGCGGTGGCAAAGCACGATCGCAGTTGCCGTCGTCGTCTGAGGCCTGCCAAACCTCAAACACATCACAACAGGGCAAAAAAAGAAAACAGAGTTCCATTAGTTGAAGAAAAAAACAGCATCAGAACAATAACAGTACAGCTGAAGCCTCGTGCCAAGGCGCTGGAGGTAGGAGCAGTAGGAATATCGCAGCTGCGTCTCGAGGACGGAATCGATGCCGTCCTTCCTGGACGGAGAGCACCGCTCGATCTCGTCCTTCGAAACAAACGCCTCGCCAGGCTCCTCCGGAGCCAGCACTGCGGCCGTCATCGGCATCCGCCAAGTCCCACCTCCGCCGCCAGCGACTTCGCCATGATTCCTCCTGGGCTGGTGATGGAAGAAGACGTGGCTCGTGGACGGGGCGCTGTTGCCGATCCCGCCATCCCAGACCGGAAAAGAGGGCAGATAGCAGCGGTCCGGGCGGTCATCGTTGGATCGCCGCCTCTTGAGCGGCGGTTGAGCAGCGTAATAGGGAATCTGGTAAAAGAGGTCTGGATTTGGGTGCGGCTGGCCGGCGGCGGAAGCGTTGAAGGCGATAAGACGGTTATCGAAGCCGGATCGGGGGAGGCGGCCACGGTGATGGCGAGATTGGGAGGTGAAGGACATGGTTTGGTTTGTCCTTGCCCTTGCGTTTCTGCAATGGAATTTTCAGATCGGAAACTAAAAAAAAGGGGAGAAAGAAAATAGAGGTTAGAAAGACGCTGGTCCGAGGGAGGGGGGTACTTTTGAAGAAACTAGGGAAATGCTCAAGCATGTCCGATTTTCCTAATTTTAATTCGCATCTTTAATTTTTTTTTCGAGAGGAGGTATGCTCGAAATATGAAAAGAAATCTCATTTATATTTAAAAAAATATTCAAAATGTGAAAATTATTTACCATTTCATTCTCAAAATTTTATATTTTAAAAAATATTCAAAATTTTACGTGTTCTTTAAAAGTTATAATAAATTATCCATAAATTAGGGACGATTAAAATTATTTTATTTAGTAAACATAAAATTATTTTGTAACTTTTGTGAATGTTATCTTTGTAACTTTAGCAAAAACTAATGTCCAAGTTTTTTTATTTGACGTTTGTGTTCTGATGCAAACGTTTATAGGATTTGAATGATAGTTTTAGTAAGGCTTTTAATATATATATATATATATATATATATATATATATATATATTAATGCACGAGTTTTATAGGAATGCAGAACATATCATATGCCTTATATATAATTAATAATAAATTTGATAAATTATATCTTTTTTATAATTTTAAAATTTATTATCGATTGTGTATTTAATAGGCATGATATACTTTGTATCCATATAAAACAATAAGTGCTTTTATATATATACGATAAAAGCTTGAAACATTCATAAAAAATAAGAACACAATTTTTTAAAATATAATATATAGAAAGTGCAAATATAAAATGTTTATTTACCTTGATTTTTTCATATTTATCAATTTAAATTTGATAAACACCACAAAGTGACAAATTTGGGAACAAGCTTTGCTTCTGAAATGATCCAGCTTTTAATTGATATAAAAAAGGGTGCTAAATTCAAGAAAAAAAAAGGTTGCTAAAAGATTTAAATTGACGTAGATAACATGTAAGAGTCCATGCCATTAATAATGTGAACTAATGTAAGCATATAAAGTTAAATGGTTGGTTTGGCAATCCAAAAGATAGAGTTTTGATCTTTTGAATGTTAGCTATTTGAGTGACAAGCTATTTTTTATTAGTATCTATACTATATTAAAAGCAAAGAAGTTTGAACGAGAGAATGACATTTGGCAATAAAGTGAGTTGTCACGTGTCTTACAAATATTAGAGATAATTAAAATATAAGTTTATTATAATTCATACATCAATTAGTTTTCATAAGTAAAAAATCTATCTATCTATCCATACTATATTAAAAGCAAAGAAGTTTTAACAAGAGAGCGACATTTGGCAAAAGATAATGCTGCCAAGTGTTCAATATTATAATATATTAAAAAGAATATAATATAAGAAAAACATGATATTTGGCAACAATCTAAGTCAAACATGTGTCCTACAAATATAATAATTAATTAAAATATTAATTTATTATACATCTACGTAAATAGTTAGTTTTTATAACTGAAAGATTAACTAATCTTAGTAACTATTTTAGCAATCGTATAAATCTAAAGACTCATTATAAATAGAGGAATAAACTTCAACTCATTCCCTCCCATTCTCTCTTCTTCTAACGAGATTCTTATACTTATTTTTTTGTTGTAAATTAATATTTGTGTTCACTTCACTTAGTTTATATATATATATATATATATATATATANTATATATATATACATATATATATATATATATATATATATATATATATGCAATAAAATGCTCAATGCTGCGTGCAAATTTATATAGAGTTTTTTATGTGTAAAAACAAAAATTTGGGTCAAATTTATGTGTCAAAATTTGGTTACATACATATGATATTTGCTCAATTCTTATTGGACAATCATTTCACTATTGAATGTAGAAAGTTAAAATAAAGTGTATATGAATGGTGTCACAATGTGCCTACGTTCTTAGAATTTTTAAAATAAATGAATTATCCTATTATAAATTATTGAATTTTAAGATATCTTTTATTAATGATACTTAATCATATCTCATTATAATCATACATTAAAAATATTTTTATAAGCACTTATGTTAATGAACTACAAAATGACATAATAAGATCAAACAAGTTCAATTTCATCATAAGACACTTTTATGAAAAAAATTATATTATTTCAAAAGTATAGTTGATTGGCCGTTAAATTTGTAAGATATTGGATTGCTTACCATGATATTAATTTAGATTCTATTTAACTTGTTTTTGTGAATTGACATATTCACTTACAATAATCTAATAATAATTTTGTTTCCTTCTATATTATTATTTATTTTATATTCATACAATGATGATGGCATAAGTTTAAAATATTTATAATGACACTTCTTTGCTTTTAATATAGTATAGATTATTGAATTTTAAGGTATTTTTTGTTAACACTATTTTAATCATTCTTATTATATCAATCTATTATGATTGCATGTTTTTTTATGAACATGCCTACTTATAAAACACAAAATAAAATTATAAGATGAAACAATACTTTTATATCATAAGATTTTTTGTAAGAAGATTATAAATCATAAGATTTTTTATAAGAAGTACATTGTTTTAAAAATATAGTTAATTGTCAATTTAATTTATAAAATATTGAATAATTTACAATGACATCAATTTATATTATGTTTAATTTATTTGTGTGAATTGACATATTCGTTTACAACTATTTAATATTAAATTTATTTATTCCTAAATTATTATTCATTCATAAGCTTAAAAAAATATAAAACATTTTTAATTTATTTATAATGATGTGCACGCTATAATTTAAAAATATCTATAATGTCATTTTCTATGTTAATTTAAACTTACATCTACACTTGCATGCAAACTTATATAACATGCGTGTGAGGACATTTGTCGTATCATGATATGGTCTTTGCATTAAAGTTTTGTATGTACACTTATATGATGAGGTCCTGCATATTTCTAAGTTATCATTTCTTTGTTTAAACTTTATGTGAGATGATTTTTTTATGATCGTAGTTGAAAAAATAAAACAACATAAAGTGATTAAAATCTATCGTGCAACAACCATGATAACAAAAAAGAAATACATATTATATCATTTCATGACATTCAAAATTTTTAAACAATAATAAAATGTAATTACATTAAAATTTTTAACTAGATATGATTTCTATTAGCATAACAATAATAAATTCATAATAAAATGTATTTTAAAAAAATAGAAAAATATGTAGTATCTTTAAAGTAACAACTAAGATAAATTTAAATATTTAATTGTATTTGTCATCTTTACATATAATGTTATGTAAGGTGATGGAAAAATATATATTATAAAAATGAAAAAAGTATAAAGGTGAAAATAGTATTAGTATATTTTAAAATGTGTTTTCTTATTTATTTTAAACTTTATTTATTAAATTATTTTTTTTGCATAAGAACAAACCAGATTTTCTTTAACTTTTACATATTTTAGCAATATTATAAGTAATTTTAATAATCACATATGAATGTGGTAAAGTGAAAAAAATGATGATAAGTTGGTAGGTGCACAAAAAGCAAGATAAAATATGAGAGGAACAAAAAATAAAACGAGTAAAATGAAAATTGTAATGAAAAGAAGATTACATATACAATATGTATAAAAGAGAAATATCGAAAATAATCATAAATAGAACATACAACTAAATTAAATGAATATTATCCATAAAGTTCAATACAATGGAAGGAACAAAGTTGCACACAATTATATTTTCAACTCATTTTAAGATAAGTTTGCAAAAATATAATTAAAATTTTATCTAAAATAATTATAAAAATTAAGAATTATTTATTTTAAACAAATATTTTTTTTATTTTGAGACCTTCCACGCATCGCGTGGGTATTAAACTAGTTTAGTAAATAAAAAACAAAAGTCAAATTTTTATTCCATGCCTACTTGTTGACTTTTTAATACTATTAACATTAGTAAATATGAGTAATTTATTATATTTTTCATTTATACATATGTAATCTAATTACAAAAAAAAAATATTACAAACTAATTATACACTACAATAAAAAGTTTTTAAAGAGTACATAATATTAGATATTAAATAATTTGTCACGTTAATTCATTAAGTCTGTTTACGTTATTTTATAGTTATAATTAATTTAACCAATATATTTATCAATAATTTACTTATTATTACTTTGTTGAATCGTTAATATTTAATAATTAACAATTAGACACTATTTGATATACCCTTTAAAATGTAACGCCCCCAAACTCACACCCTGCCACGTGGCAAAATATGGACTCGGAGACGCTACAACGATGCGATCCTTTGACCAAATATTTGACTTTGTTGACCAGTCAATAAAAAATTCATAAATGCGGAAGACTTTAATCAATTAACAATAATATCCAATAAAGTAAATGCGGAAGTCTGAACAATATAATTAGTGTCATAAATCTAATGACTTTAAGGATGACACTAAGACCCTGTCATGTGCATAGCATCATCATCATCATGAGCAATCGGTAGTCACCAGCACCATCATCCACTGTAGAACTAGT
>LTAE01003474.1:8140-29694 GCA_001647135.1 Pontederia paniculata
CTTAGGTAAGATCTCGATTTTAATAACCTTGGTGATAGATATATAGGATGACAGGATCAGTATGACAATTGTCATGCTTTTGTCTCTTCTTATATCAATATTTTCATTGCAAAAGAAGTTAAGAGGTCATCAATCTGTTAGTGTTGATTTTTATGTTTGTCTCTAGAGATCTCGTGAGAACTAAATTTGACAATCGAATTTTGAGATTGCTCTAGGCAAGTTTTCTTTGTGTCTCAAACCAAACTCCATAGATTTATTCCTCTTGATAATAAATGTTGTTGAATGAAATTACATAAAATATATAGAAAGGGAGAAAGAAGGAACTAATACAAGGGACAGGTGTTAACTTATTTGACCTCTTCTAGTGTTTAATAAATAAACTTTGGCATCTGGGGTTTCAAGCTTGCCTTACTGGGAGCCAAAACATAAATACATACAACTATATATATATGGTATGATATAATGATACAAGGGAAGGAAGGGAACGACTCAAATTTCTTCCCTCAACTGTTACTACTTCTCAGGAAGCTTCACATCTGGATTCCGCATGGATTTGAGCCACATGTCCGCCATGACCCGCGACGACATGCTCCAGAGCGCGTCCTGCGCGCCCTTGGCCTGCGACGGCCTCTTCTTCCCCGCCGCTTTCCCCAGCCCGTAAGCCACCAGCCACTGCATGGCCGTCAACCGCTGCTTCTCCCCGTCCCAAATGCTCCGTCGCCCTCCCGCCCGCAGCCGCAGCCCTCCGACGTGCAGGCTTGTGACCTTAAACTTCCCTTCGTCATCTCTCTCGTAGTTCGCCTCCTCCCTGGTCGCTTGTATTATGGCCACAGAAGGAGCTCCCACGGTCTCGTACCGGCGCATGGGATCCCTCAGTTGGATCACCACTAGCATTGCGATGGAGCTGGCGCCAGAGCACGCTGTGTCCCAGTCCTCAGGGGGCAACGCAGAGTCCAATGGGTGCTTGGTGTCCGATTTGGCCACGAGGGGCGAGACGTCGAAGGGAGCTTCCTCCTCGGCCATCCCTGCTTGAACCTTGAGGCCTTCCACTGCCATGGCCTCGATCCTCTGAAACGAGAAAGCTAAGATCTCATCCATCGTCAATGGCTCCTCCCTCACGTTCCAAATCCCGGTCACAATGCGCTCTTTTCTTCCTTGGACCATGGCGGTCGCCATCGTCTTGAGGGCTGTCACGGTCTTCGCTGCGCTGGAGCTCGCTCCTTCCTTGTTCCTGCCGCTAATGATCGCCGACGCCATGCCTTCGAATGCTATCTGTTCAGCGGCCTTTCCCATGAGCTCGTCCATGGACGTCAGCGCCTGTAACTTGTTGCCCAGCTCTTCCGACCCGACTGCCGCCATCCTCTGGAACACCTCGAAGCCGCTCGTAATCTTCTGGTCCCGGAGTACGAATGGCTTGGAGACCTGCATGGACAGCTTTGGGGTCTCCTTCCTCGTCACGACAACGTCGAACGGGTTTGTGGCAGCCAAGTAGCCGCCATCTCGGGTCTGCACCACTGATCCCAGACCCTTCCCGAGGTCTGAGAGCAAAACTTTCTTGTCACCCTCCATGTCTCCTCCATTATTTGCTTCTGCCGCTGCGACGTGATCAGCAACATGGAACAATTGTTCCTTCGCGTCTTCGACCTCCAGCATCTGAAGGAACTCTCTTGTCACCGCATCCTCTTCTGCGTCCAGGCGCTGCGCTTCTTCTTCCTCATGCGCCATATTTGCAGGGCTCTGCTCGTCTCCAGTCATCAAGGACTCCAGAGCTTTAATTTGCTTGGCTATGGCGTCGAGCTCCGTCAACCGAGTGAGATGCGCACCACTGTCGTGCACCACTTCTTTCACGACCTCGCTCGAAGCGGACGCCGCCTCGTCTGCAACTTCCATGGACTCTGTTGTTGTTGTCGTTGATTCCTCTTCTTCCTGCTGCTGCTGCTGCTGTTTCTCCGTTTGCATCTCGATTCCCTTCTCAACGACTTCAAAATCCGGAAGGTCGAGATCATCATCCTTAAGCTCCTGCTCAAAATTAGCCGGAGGCGGATTTGCCGGCGGTGGCGCTGGCTCGTCGAGGTTGAAATCTTCAATTCCTTTCAGGTCATCTGCAGAGAGCTCCTTCATGGGCGTTGAGGACGGTTCTGATCTCGTAACCTTGGGGCTGGTGACGCTGAAAGAAGACTTGGACTGCTTACGGGCAAAAGAGAAGGATGAGGTTTTGCTGCCGGCCATGGATCCCTCACCCTGGTTGTATATGCCGACACCTCCGTCCTCCATGATCTGAAAGCCCAACTTGACGACCAGCTCACCTCCTTTGGCTTTCCCGGTGAGCGGGAAGGTCGTGTCCCATTGCCGGAGGCGCGTCCCCTCTAAGCTTTTCTCCATTGAATCCTTAACGAGTGTGCTCAGGTCCACGGAGCTCCTCCCAAAGTCGAGCTCCGGGGCGTCAATGGCCAGGGTGGAGATGATGAAAGGTCGGGGCTCGAACTTTAGCGGCTTCCCTGTGCCACTGCCACCAGTGCAGTACACATGGCTCCGGATGAAGAGCGTTTCCTCAAAATCGGCAGAACCCTGCAACACCCTCGCCGGCATTGTCTGCACAGTGCCGTCCTTGGTCTCCTTCTTGCGGACTGCGACGGAGAGGCGGAGCCCGTTCATGGTGGCCGGGAGGCCCTGGACGGCGACAACCTCGATGGAGAAGAGGCATCCCATCTTGTGCATCCCGATGTGGGACAGTGCGCGTATTGGCTTCCAGCTCCATATCCCCTTCTTCTCGGTGGCCTCCGATGCGACAGTTCCCGGCAGGCTGTGCTGCTTGGCTGGAGGGTCACGGCGATGGCGGCGGTCATCTGCATCTTCGTCCTCGAGCTCACTGGGGTTCTTTGGACGGGACCGCCAGGGAGACATGGACATACGCCGGGAGCGTGGCCGGCTCTGTGAGCGTGAGGCGTCATCCCCCTTGGCGCCTGGAGCGGTGCCAGCAGCTGGGGGCGCTTCAGTGCGTGGGAGGGCGAGAGAGGCATGGCGACGGGCAGTGTGGGACTGGTAGAGGGTGTGACTGAGCGCGTCCAGTTCCTGGAGGAGCTTCGCATTCGAGTCCCTGGGCTCGGCCATGGCTCTCCAGGAGGCGGAGGCGTGACAGGGGATGAGCTTAACGAATGTGGTAGTGGAGATAGAAGGCCAAAGGATAAAGAGGGGCTTTGTACCGAGGGAGAGCAGTTTTATGGCTCAGAAGGAGCCATGGGTTTTAAGCTAAGATTTTTGGATTGGTGTGGTAACGAATGGAGGAGAGGAGCAGAGGAGAGTTGTGAGGTGCTTTGGCGTCACCAATGGCGCTGCTTCCATGGGGAAACATCTGATGGGGACAGGGGGTGAAGGAGGAGTTTGGAGAGGGCACACAGGGAGGGAGGAGCTGTTGTTTTGTTTGCTGTGTGTGTGTGTGGAGAGAGAGAGAGAGAGAGAGAGAGAGAGAGAGAGAGAGACGTTGAGGTGGGTAGATAGAAGAAGATAACTGCCATTTGAAAACGGTGACGTGGATCATATTTGGGAGGAGGAGAGGTGTTTATTGTTTGAATGGCTGGCGATCATCCATGTATGCTCTTAAGCTTAGAGCCAAACAAGCCACCACCTACAATAATTAAAAGTTTTTTTGGACTCATTTAGAATTAATTAAGATTATTTGCTAGTTTTATTTACTAAACCCCACATGAAAAGACAAAAGAGAAACCAGTGAGTTGGTATATAACAATGCACATTATCAGCAAGTAAAAAAAGAAAAAGAAAAACTCGGAAGTCCCACAGTTCTACGCATATTTTTCAATTAAAATAACTACAGAGTACGAGTATGTTACACGAACTACACATGCAACATGCAACGCATAATTAATTCAGTGGTGAGAAATTTTTAGAACAAAAAACAGAAACAAAAAAAAAACAAAAAAAAACAGAAATACGAAGTAAGTTGTATCTTGTCCTTTGCTCTACGTCATATCATCGACAGACTGTTTTATCCCCATTTTCTTTCCTTTCTTTTTCCCAAACGAAACAGACAGCTGCACGGTTTGGAATTTTCAGATAAGCTATGACAACAGAATAATGGGACTTGATCCTTCTGCGAAATAGGAATTTCCACTAGTGGTTTATCTTGGAATATGAAAAACTAGCACATGTATTCTATAATTGATCATGATTACTGACACCAGTTATCTGTTGATAAGAGTGAATATTTTAATATTCATGTAAACCCTTGAAAGCTTTACAGATATAAGCATGTCGTTGCATCTTGATTCAATAGTAAATTTATACGATGGGCATATGATGACATCTCCAAAAAGTATTTTTGATTAAGATCACGTGTTATACTTTGATCAAATAATGAGTTTACATAAAGGGCTTACCCTCTCAAAGAATCCTGAATAAACGGAAACAACAGGTGTAGCTAACCCATGTCCAAGCTGAAGAATAAACAAAACTTACTAGCACTGATATTCTTCCAAGTACCAGGTCAGCCCATGTCCAACAGCTCTCTTGATGTCTATAGCAGCAATACACCAGCAAATAAATCAGCAACTTTGATTCTTCAACATTTCAACAAACAAACTCTCCCTATCAAAGGTACTTGACTTTCTTTTCAGTTGCAAGAACATCAAAAGAAGACCACATGGAAGGAGTTGTGATGGTATGTCGAGAATGCATATCTGCTTCTCTTGTAAGGTACACACTAATCCAAAAGAAAAATGAAGATACACAGTATATAGATGACAGATCTCCTTGCTAAATAATACTCAGTTGGGGAAATTGATTGGAAGCCGCATCATGTTCGATCTTGGAAGCAGAAAAAAATATCTGAAGATCAAACAACTTCTCATCAATTATGAAACTATAGGAGTGGACATAAATCTTTAATGATGTACATTGAACAGTCGCAATGGTAGATTGTTGTATCTAACCATTGATGAAAGTTGGAGTCTTATGATTTTGTTGCTTTTCATATCACTTAACAGTTCAGATCTTTCTCTATCTCAGCTATATGTATCATGATAACTATTCTTATGAGTTTGTTTCTTTCAATTATTATTATTATAAAACATGTGAAAAAGGATTGATTATCTTTCACTGCACCTGAATTCTTTTAATGAGCTCCTGATGCATCCCTGATATTGATATTCAAACTATTCCTCATGCTTCTCATGGTTCTTCTTCCATGGCCCATGTTACCTTTTTGCATCATGGCCACAAACTCTCCATAGTCAATACGACCATCCTGAGAAACAACAGATGCAAATCTGAGAATTTGAACATATTTGTTTAGAGTGAAGCAGAGTAACACTGAAAGCATTTCTGCAAACTCAATTTTATGAAGAATACATGAATAATGATTGGTTACCATAAAGCATATTTTTTTATTTGCTTTGGACTATTTTCACTACAAACCTAGATTTATTTCAGAACAGGCCAACTGTTCAATGACTTCAATTTCTTGTTGCATCAAGGCTCCAATGTAGTTTGACTGGCTCCACCCTCAAAAAGTCCATATGATCCCAATATCATATTAGAAGAGAGCAATTTACCATGGCAGCAAGAGATTGTGATGTTCAACAGCCTAATTGCAGTTCATAAAATATACTAGAAGCTGTTAAGAATATAAATATAAAGACATTGCTTTTTCCTAATGACTTAAACTTTTAAGATATTTTGTAGTATATTTAGCTTAACATGGTACCAGAGCAGGATCAAGAGGTTCTGAATTCTAATATCGATAGAGCTCTTATTAAAAACTAATTTTCTTCATTTGGTGGTCCATGTGGTAGGCTGGGCTAGACCAAAGTAATCAGTCCCACATATGAGTGGAAGTGTTAATAAAATAAATATAAAAATATTTCTCCTCCTAATGACTTAAGCTTTTAGAATAGTTGTTAGCACATCTAATTTAATAAAAATCAATCCCAATTGACAAAAAAACCTCATCATCGTTCCATTATCCATGACATTTTATACTAAACAAACGACACAACAACAATAACAACAAAAATAACAAAGCCTTATCCCACTAGGTGGGGTCGGCTACATGGATCATACGACGACATTACGCTCTATCAGTAAACAAACGACACATATTACAAAAACCAAACATTTTATTGATAACGACAGTTCAAAGTCAGTTTTATAGTACATATTGTAACCACTGATTAATGATTCAGACAATGCTATACTTACATTATCTTGATCAACTTCTCTGATGATATCCTCAATCAAGACATCAATCATATTGTGTTCTTTGCAGGCCTGTTGGAGTTCATCAACTGTTATATAACCACTTCCGTCCTTGTCAAAGTAAGAAAATGCTCTCGCTAAATGGTCGTCACGTTCTAGTTTGTTTGAATGTATTGTTGCAGCTATAAATTCCCCATAATCAATGCTGCCATTGTTGTCCACGTCAGCCTAACATGCATGCATTTGAATCATTCAGTACAATGAATCAAAATAGTCAGATGTTGTATCATGATAATTTTAAGTCCATGTAAGTGAGGGTAACAAAATGAAAAACATCATTGTTAAGAAAAGAGACCATTTCAGAAGATCAAAATCTATCCAACCTCTTCGCAGTTCAAATTTCGTGCAAGTAAAGGGAAATTCAGATTGTGACAAGAGGTGGCAACATTCTGTATCCACAAGCTAGGGTTGCCTTTCAGTTAGCAAGGTTTCTAGTTGTATAATATTACTGTGATGTTATCTTAATGTCAACTTTACAGCTTTTTCGAAACCTACAGTATTGTTGCAGCCTATTGTCTTATAGGCCAACAGAATTCAATCCTATTTCAGAAAGCTTCCTAGTCCTCCCAAACTTATGCTTATCACATTGTCATTGCATAGACTCCATTTAAGCTTAGGAGTTCTTAATTTCATGTATGAGTATGACTTGTGACCCCTAGGAGCTTTCAGATGATGATCATGGACCGAGTATCAGAACATATCAGAAATTTTACTTCGGAAAAAAAATTAAACATGTTTTCATTGGGGGCATTCATAAAATCATTGCGTATGCAGTGCATATAGTATTAGCTTATGGAGCAAACAAATGACAAACTTTCAACAGTGCCCCAAATAAATGTTATTAAAGTTGCAAATAAATTTGTAAAATTTCTTTTCATTTAGAAATAATTTGACTAATATTCATTGATAAATTAATGGCCACATGCTTACAGCATCCATCAGATCTCGGATCTCTGATTCCTTCATCGTAGAACCATATCTTCTTAGGCCCTCTTTCAGTTCATCATATGTGATTGCACCACTATTATCAGTATCCATTGCCTGGAAAATTTCTCTTAGTCCAGCAATCTCCTCTTCTGAGAGACTTTCGGCTATAACCTGATAGGATAAAAAAAAAACAGATACAAGACTTTCCAAACAGCTGAATATCTCTGAGATGAAAATTAATAACAAGATCAGTAATCATGTTAGTAATTACATGAGAACTGTACCTTGGTTATCATTTAAATGGAATAGAAGAAGGTAAAGGCTATGAAGCTAATCACTTAATTACTAATTGTATGCTTTCTGGTTTTTGATATATTAATTGACTTGACAGAAAGGTTTGATAATGGAATAGCTGATCTAATGTTCTTGCAAAAGACTTGTTGCACAGTATTTGTCTGTTTTTATACAAGATAATGTCAGAGGGAAATCGAGAATAATACATTTACTTACTCTTAGAGCCATCTTTTTCAACTTGTTCATCGCAGAGAATTGTTTCAGACGAGATAAAACTGCCGGATCCAGTGCTCGGTCTGGGGCCACTCCATTTTCACGTATCCATGGATGACCTAAAAATAAAAGCATAATTGCACTATAGTTAAACATTATTACCTTGTAGAGCAGCAGAGTATGTGAATATTAAATCTGTTCATTAAGCATATCGCAGAATCTCTTATCCAATATGCATGGTCCATTGTGTTACAAGGGAACTAGCCTATTAAGAGAATAGGAGATGTGGCCAGGGTTCTGATGCCTAAATGTCGATTAAGACATGATGATTTAAGAGGATAGATCGACTCTTTTGGCGTATATCCTCTTCTAGTGTAAACTAAACTCTTCCAATGATGAGGTTGATAGTTCATCCTTAACAACTTATCAAAGTGTGCTTCCAGAAGCTTTTAAACCATAATCTTTATCTTGAAGCAGCTAATTTTTATTGCTTTTAAACCATGTGTTTGCATTCAAACCATTAAGCTCCTTACCTCATTTTAACAAAATGATTAATTTCCATGATCATATAGTTTACTTTAAAATTAATAGAAAGCATACACAAGTCCGTGTAAAGTGATAATCTGGATAAGCATCATATATTGATCACTATGAAGCTATCTATGAAATCTCTCAGGAGATAACAACACTGTATTTTTTGTTTCCCTATCTATCGCATTGTTAATTTACTTATCTTGTAATTTAACTACTGATAAAAGAAGCAGAAAAGTGATGATTATTAACTATATAGGAAATAAACAGCATACATAGTACTTCATGGGCAGTCAGACGATCAGAAGGGCGAGCGCAAAGCGTTTTTCTTATCAGGTCTTTTGCACTGTCAGAGATCATAGGCCACGGTTCTGAGTCAAAATCAATGAATCCCGTGAGAACTGCATCAAATATTCCTTGCTGCGTCTCTGAAACAAGAACAAATTAATCTTCTTCATTGATCGAGAGCTTCACATTGCTTTTAGTACATGTTGCAAGCTAACTGCATGTGCAAGCAAATTAGAGACATACCAGCCCAAAAAGGTGGTACACCACTTAATAATATGTATAGTATAACACCAGCTGTCCAAACATCAGCTTCAGGTCCATAATGTTTACACAGAACCTCAGGAGCTACATAATAAGGGCTACCAACAACGTCCGAAAATATTTGGCCTGGAATTGCAATTGCAATAATAAATATATATAATATATATGTATATATGTTAACAACAAAAAAAAGAATTATCTCACCAGGCTTGAAGAACACGGAGAGGCCAAAGTCAATAGCCTTGAGGGAGGAATCGTCGTCCTTGTTCGCCAGCAAGAAATTCTCTGGCTTGAGGTCTCTGTGCATGACGCCGAGCGAGTGGCACGCCTCGACCACCCCGACGATGATCCTCGTCAGCTCTGCCGCCTTGCGCTCGCTGTAGTGCCCCCGCTGTATGATGCGGTCGAACAGCTCCCCGCCCTGGCACAGCTCCATGACGATGTGCACGTAGAGCGGGTCCTCGTACGCCCCCTTGATCGTCACCACGTTCTTGTGACCGGACAAGTGGTGCATGATCTGTATCTCCCTGCGCACGTCCTCCACGTCCTCCTTGGCGATCAGCTTCCGCTTGGAGATGGACTTGCAAGCTTACTCGGCGCCCGTGGCGATCTCCGTGCACAGGTACGTCGTGCCGAACTGCCCCTGGCCGAGCTTGCGGCCGAGCGTGTAGTGGTCTCGGAGGTTGGGGGTCTTGTGGCCGAGCACGGAGGTGGAGCCGGTGTCGAAGCAGCGCCTCATGGTGGCCTCCTCCTCCTCCTCGTCGTCGTCGTGATCGCGGACGGGCCTGGCGACGGGCGTGGGTGGCTCGTCTGCCACGAGGTGGAAGGAGAGGTTGGCGGGAGTGTGCGAGCGGGTGGAGGAGGAGCGGTCGGTGGCCTCAGAGTAGCTGGGGAAGTGCTTGCTCGACAGCAAAGATCCACGGCATGTGTTGCCCATCAAACAGCAGAGAGGCCCAGCAGCAGCAGCAGCAGCAGCAGCAATGGAGGAAGAGTAATTAGCAACATCTTGTAATCGAAATAAACGAACGGGGTTCGCGTTCTTCTTGTGTTGGTGTTTTAGTTTTTAGCCAGAAGAGAAGAAGGTGGTGGGGAGGAAAGAGAGGGGGGAGGGCCGCTGACCAACTTATAACTTTTTCAGATGCTCGCTAACATTAATTATGACAATTACGTTTCATTCCACTATTACTTATTTTTAGACCCTTTCCATTTGGTACGGTAGTAAAAGTAAACAATATTATCAATTAATAATTATTTAAAATAATTTTCTAAATTTTATGTAACTCTTATGATTTTTTTAATTTCAAAAAAATATCCCTACAATAGAATTGAAATTCAAATCCTCTCATATGTATCTCCTCCAAAGATATCTTCATAATTATGAATAAAAATCAGAATCCTAATTATTTTAAAAATTCAAAATTTATTTAAATATGAAAAATTCAGTGATTGTTCATTTAATTTACACTCTTGGATACATCCTAAGGGTTTGAGCTACAAATTTTATTTTTATTCAAAAATTGTAGCCGATCCTAGGTAAGAAAAATTTTTCTCCCCCGTCTTCCTATGTATTCTTCAATCCTTCTCTCATCCCATGTGTTTCATATGACCTAGGAGAAGAAAAACCACGATCTGAGCCGGAGAGGATGCCCCCGAACGCGTAGGACAAATCCCGATGAACCCGAAGGTATGTTCCCGGGCGGATTCCTTGTACATAAGATGATGTTATGAAACTTGCATGCTTTCACGGATTTTTTCCTAGAGACTTCTATATGTGATCGGACCCTAGGGCTGCCGAAAAAACCGCGCAGAACCCAAGTGTGCCAGGCGGTGGGTGCACATGGCGGCGTTGTGCGCAACAACAAAGGCGCAGGACGGTGAGACCATGTTGCAACTATTCTCCAAGATAGTTCAGCAACAACAAAGTCAAATACTTCAGCAAAATAGTGAGACCATGCTGCAACTATTCTCCAAGATTGAGGGCTTGTCCACACACAACAAGATGTTGGAGACCCAGATTGCCCAGCAAGCTAAGTCCTCAACAAGATGACCTGGTGTCTTGCTAGGTCAACCTGAAACAAACACTAAGGAGCGGTGCAAGGTTGTTGTACTTCGAAGCGGCAAGGTTTGAGTCAAGAGGACTGATTCAATCGAGCCACATTCCATCCTCTTCTGCACCTGATGTCAACCCTAATGAAGAAGAGGAGGATATTGAAGAAATACCTATTGGCAAATTTCCACCAAGTCAAGATGATCGTCATCATCTAACGTCACAACCAGCATTACAACTATTATCTCCACCCACTGGTGATGTTGCTTGTGATGATGCTACACCGAAAGATCAACCCAAGGTGACCATCACCGTTGATTACTAGCCAGTAGTACAATTCCCTCAGCTCTTAATGAAGGCTCAAAAAGATCAACAATTCACAAGGTTCCTTGAAGTTCTAAAAAAGTTTCATGTGAACATTCTTTTTGTAGAGACGATCTAGTAGATGCCGACGTACGTGAAATTCTTGAAAGATATCTTTTCGAAGAAGAGAATGATTGATATTCAAGAGACGGTGACCCTAGCTAAAGGAGCAAGTGCCGCCATTCTGAATCGACTTCCACCAAAGTTGAAGGACCCCAGGAGTTTCTCTATTCAATGCTTAAAGGTCAGCCGAGCCTTATGTGATCTAGGAGCAAGCGTCAACGTCATTCGTTGTCTTTATCTAAGAAGTTGAGCTCCTACGAGATGAAGCCTACAAGCATGATCCAGCTGATCGTTCAGTCAAAAATCTCAAGGGTATCCTTGAAGATGTGTCGATCCGCGTCGAAAAATTCTATATCCCCGTCGATTTCATTGTCTTGGACATGGACGAAGACAACATCACGCCGTTAATCCTAGGTCGCCCATTCATTGCTACCGTTGAGGCGTAAAGAATGGAAAGTTACCTTCAATATCGGCAAGGACAAAATCAAGTTCGATTTGAACAAGGTGTCAAAATGTTCTGATTTTGAACAAAATGCTAACTTCTCTGCTGAAATTGTTCAAGAGGTTGTTGATGAAGTTTCAGCCATAATGCATCAGACCGACCCTCTACTGAATTTCTTACTTAATAATGAAGAAGATGAATCCCAAGATTCAGACATTAAAGCCTACAAGAAGATCTTGGATGACAAGGAGGAATATGAAGGATTTAAAGTCGAATAGTTGTTACCAGTGTTATCATAACCAGCGTTACTGGCAGCATTACCACCTGTGTCACAACCTGCCCGTGATGACAGAAAGATCGCCAAAGGTACAATTGAAGGTAGTTCCTGCTACCATGAGGTATGAATTCCTAGGCCCTTAGTCCACTTATCGTGTCATTGTTAGTTCTGCTCTAAATGCTGATCAAACACACCAATTGTTAGATGTTCTCAAGTTACATAGGAATATTGGATACTCCCTGGATGAAATCAAGGGTATCAATCCTGCTATCTGTATGCACAATGCTCACATGGAGGAAGCATATAAACCTTCAATTGAAGGTCCAAGACGGTTGAATCCTAACTGTTGAATCTAGGATCCCGAGAGTGTTTTGATGATCACAAATTTGTAAGCAAACTTAGTTTGTACTAATGAACTTGTTGAGTTGATTTCTGAAACAGGATATTCAAGCTCAGAAGTTGTCAGATCGACCAAAGCTAAAGGAATGGATGACCTATGCACACGGAAGACATTTCAGAAGAATTATATGTGTGCAGTGGTCGCGTTAAGAGTATAGAGTGGTTGACCGATATTGAAAGAGAATGCATGATAAGAGGGATCAGAGGATGACCGGTTGACCAAAGACAAAGGAAGGACGACCAGAGTAAAGGGCCCAACGGGAGAGGTCACCCGATGATGAGAAATGAGCGACCGAAGGCAGCACCTCTCTAATTAAAGATGGAGAATGGGCGCTCCAAAGAGAAGTGGACGCCCAGAGAAGACTTAGCCGAAGAAGGAGTCTTGGCTAAGCAGAGAAGAGGTTGCCCGAGGTTGAAGAGTTGATGATCGAAGAACCGAGGATGAAGGCAATGGACGTCCGAAGGGCTCAGGGTGGAGACAGTGGACGAATACAAAAACATAAGTCAAGGAACAATTGGATAAAAATAAAATTACTTTGAACTTGATTGCATTAAAATTTTGAAAATAAAGTGGCCTATAAATAGGCATACAATGGAGAAAATGCAAAATAAGAACATGGAGATAGTGGCTAAAAAAGTGGGAAAGAACATGACCACAAATACCATGATTATAAACAAAACATGGGACACACACTAGCACCACTAACAATACCACTAACATACTCTTGCAACACCACTAACAACACTCTTACAATCCACTAACAACACCACTAAAAAATAAGCCATGCCATGTTGGCGCTGATGTGGACATTATTTTGAATCACATTTCAACACCTATGTGGTGATCAACCATATGAGACCTATCTTGTTGTATCTACATTGAAACTCGGTTGTTGGATGGCGACTTAATAGGTTTTCTTTATTTTGCATAATTTATTTCATCTTTCAAGTTGTAGGAGGTGATGGGACAGGTTGGGTATTAGGAAGCCCCAAACAACTTTCTGCAGAGCAAAGGGAACCAGTATCCGTATTGGAATTTTTCCTCTTGAAATAAGAAAAGATTTTTCAAGGAGTTTTGGATGGGTAAGAAATTGTCCATTAGTATTTTGTTGCATTCCAAGGTAAAAAAAATTTGATATTTAAATGAACTATTGCATCAATAGGGTGGCTCATTTCTTTATGTAAAATTCTCTCTGCCTAGGGCAGCTTCAAATTGTATTATGAACCTTGATAGGTAAGATTATAGTAACTATCTCTTTGGCAAAATGGCAATTTGATTAAACTATATTCAATCTATGGATATCTATTATTGAATTTTACTTCAGAATGTTTTCAGATATTTTATCAGTTATAATAGTTGTTTATACTTATTTTTTTACTTTTGCTATATGTAGTTCCATGTACTTTTGCTATACACATAATTCTATATATGAACCTTAATTAGATTATAGGATTTTCATTTACCTTAATTCATATGTAATGTAAACAACTTTGAGTGTGTGGTGATTTCCTTTATTAAATAGAAATATCAAGTTAAGTATATAGTAAGAGTTTATAAAACAAAATATGCATTCATGAACAATCCAGTTCCCGCTAATTGTCGATTGTACATATCATGATGATGCATGCTAAGGAGAATAGAAGGTTCAAAGTGAGAAGAAGCTTCTCTGTAACATAATCATAATTGATTTTTTTCACAATTACTAGGACCTACAAAAATCCACTAAGAGTCTGCTCCTCCACAACCTATATAGGCAAAGTATAATAGGATAATTATCTTCTCCATCCAAATAATCAACAAGTTTATGTGTCCAGCATAAATCATGTGTGCTCAATATTTATGTATAGAATAACAAAAAAAGTTCCATACTTCTTCTTTGTGATAGGGGCAAAAGTGAAGCCTATCATAGTCTAGTCTGCATCCTTTGACTTCCACAACCTATATTAAAAAAAAGTTTTAAAATTTACAACTTTTACTAGATTAACTTATGTTTATAATAGAAACTGCTAAATTAACAATCTTTTATGCACTAAGATAATAACTTGTTAAGTAATATTTTTTTTGTTGTATTTAGTGTTGGACTATTTGATTTGAAAATTTAGAACTTCTATTTCATTTAGATTCTCATTTTTGAGATAATTTCTTATCAACACAATTTGAAAATTAGAATTTCTACTTGGATTGAATTCTAAATTTCAACTTGTGTTGAAATTTCATTTTTTTTTCAATTGAAGGCAATTTAATGGACATTGATGTGAATAATTCACAAGATCTTGAAGTGATTATGGAAGAAGTTGAAAATATTGAAGAACGGGTAAATGAGGGGTTGAATATTGAAGATATTTAAGAAGAAAAAATGAGGAGAAGAATCTTGAAAATTCTCAAAATCATAACTACATGAAATATTTTGAACTACCGAAACCATCCATTGGAATGACATTTGATATAAACGTTGAAGCATATAATTGTTATAATATGTATGCTAGATTAGTGGATTTGTTTGTAAGAAAACATGCTTCACATAAGTCCAACGTCACGGGAAATGTTATTAATAGACATTTTGTTCGTTCTAAAAGTCATAAGAATTTGAAGCAAAATATTGAAAAGGTATTTAAACAAAGAAGACAAATTAAAGATAATTGTTAGACCCACTTATATGATGGTATAAGAAAGGAGAGAAAATGCCAAATAAGAAAATTTCATGAGCAACACAATCATCCTTTCATAACACATTGGAAGATAAATTTATTACAAAAAGAATTCAAAGACACTTCTAAAGAAGCCATTATGCAACTTCATGAATATGGCATGGATCCATCGAGGATAGCTAGAACAATTAATATGTTTGATGCTCTGCTCATTACAGCTCAGAATTGCATTGATCACCTGAGAGCGGTAAGAAAATTCAATTTTGGCATTGAATTCCTTAATGTCATATCATATTTTCAAAGTGTCAATCCAAGATTCTTTCATATATGGGAGTTGGATAAATATGGTACTATAGTGAATTTCTTTGGGCCAACGGTAAGTCATATGATAGCTATATAACTTTTGGTGAGTTGTTTTATTTGATACAACATATAGGACAAACAACGTAAGAATGTCTTTGGTTCTTTCGCCGGAATAAATTATCATAGGAGATCATATTTATTCAGTTGTGCATTACTTGCGAATGAGATTGAAGAAACATTTATATGGTTGTTTGAAAAATGGTCTAAATGCATGAATGAAAAGTGTCATATTTGCATTATTACCGATCAAGATATTGCTATGAGAAATACTAGATGAAAGACCTTTCCTCAAACTAAGCATATTTTGTTCCTTGCATATTGGAAAGAATGCAATGTTTGGTATTCAAGATTTATATTCAAGAGACAATTTTAAAGAAGTTTATAATCAATGGCTTTATGATTCGGATAGTATTAATGAACTTTTCGAATAGAAAATGATTAAAGATTGTGTGCGACAAGCACAGGCAATGGGTGTCATTATGTTTCAAGAATATTTTTACTGCAGGCATGCTTACGACCCAAAGGGAAAAAATATCGATTCGTTCTTTGATGTATTTGTCAATGCAAACACATCACTCTATAATTTTGTAAAACAATTTGATAGAGCAATTCAAGCTCATCCTAGAGCTGAAGAATGAGAAGATTTTGACAATATGAGATCCATTAAAGAAACATGCGATGGATGTATATACTTTTAATGTATTTTGCAAGTTCCAAAAAGAATATTCACATGCCTTGAAGTTGTATGGGCACAAGATTTTCAAAGATGTTGATAAATCCATTTACTCGGTATATCCAATACAAAGTGTGGATGAAGGCGAGAACATCATGGAGTTTAGTCGTCAAGAAAACATTTCTATAAAATATTCTTGCAAAAAATTTGAACAAGAAGGGATCATTTTTTGTCATACTTTAAGTATTCTCCATAAAAAAAGTTTTCACCTAAGTATATCCTTCACCATTGGATAATGAATGTCAAATATTCAAATCCATATGTGGTTTATGATAACACACCAACTTCTACAGCTTTTATAACTACCATTCAAAAATTGGTTTGGCAAAGTAATATGTAAAAAAGTAGAATAAATGGATTTGATTTCAATTCGACATTTAGAGTTTGGGGCTCCAATTGTATATGATGTTATAAAAGATTTAGGGACTTCCAAATTGCATCTCAACAAGGTTCTATTATAGTTCCTTCAAGTCAACCAAATTCTATTGGAGTTCTTACAAGTCAACGAAGTCCTATTGAAGTTCATGCAAGTCAACCAATCTCTATCAAAGTACAGGGACCACGATTCATAATACGACCTAGTTTGTGTCAAGCCCAAGGTAGAGCAAAAAGTGTTGGAAGAATTAAATTTGGAGTTGAAATTTCGATGTCCTGAAAGGATACCAAAAAGAGGAGTTGTAGAAAGTGTGAAAGAAGTGACATGATAAAAGAAAATGCTCATTGTTGAATGTAAAATACCTCTTAGTATCACTTCTTATTATCTTTTCGTATTATCACACAATATTAAATATGATAACCTTATTTTATGATATTCAAGAGCAACACGAGCAATGAAATATATAAAACACAATGAATATTTTTTTTTGGTGTTCAGAGCCCATATTTTGGTGTTAACTCATTTTCTACGTGCTCTCTCCTTTCTTTTGGTGGAAAGGCATATTTTTGAATTCCTTGTTTACTCCAAAAGCAGGCTTTAAGTTTCTGCTTGCTCGCAATAAGTGATATGAAACTGTTGTGATAACTAACATGACATGTTAATAGAAATTTTCACTTAGATAACAACATCAAGTATTTAACAAAAGTTTCTAATTACATTATTCAATGTCAAGTTATTTCATGAAATTTGTACACCATTAAATCGTAATTCACATGTATTTGAGTTCCTAACATCTTAGGTTATTTGATATCTAACAAATTTATATTGAAGTTTTTTTTAAGAAAGTAACCAATTGGCATTAGTTTTCGTTACATTTTTAGCCAGACCATCTTGTTAAACTCTTCAGAAATTGAAATGGTTAATTGATCTCTCTATAAGCATTCACTCTAGGAACTGGAAAATAATAACAATAGCAATTCCCTCTCAAAGAAAAAAAAATGATAATATAAAGTAGTTGAAGTGTTAAGAATGCTATTGATGCTTATATGCATGATTTAAATTCTATGGTTTGTTGTTCAAGGAGGCACCAACGACATCTTGGGTAGCTGAGTCGATGGTTGAAGGTTGCTTCTTCTAACTTTGAGGTGGTGTTTTCCTTGTGATAGAGAGTAAAGAGTTACTCTACTACAATATATGGCTTTGGGTTCATGATGTGTGCTAATGTATCCTAAAATTTTCGTTAGCAAGTGCACTAGTCGTTATCAAGTAATAGTTTAGATGAGTTAAGTTATCGTTTCCACGAGGATTGTATTCTACTCTAGTCTAATCTCACAAAGTAATGAGAATGATACATTGGTTTGAGATAAAATAATTTTTCACAAAGATAAAATAAAATTGAGAAAGACGATTAAGATATGATCAATATAGCGTCAGAAAATAGAATGACATCAAACGCTGGATCAGGATGAATAATGATTAGAGAAAAATCAAATTTTATTTAATCAAAATCAATTTTACCAACTATTATGAGGATTAGTACTTCCTAAAGCTCCAAGAGTATCAATTATCTCAAGTATAAGAGATTGACTGTTCCTTTCTAGGATAACAATCTAACCTAACAAGAAAAATTGAGACACATGAAATTGGATGCCCTAGACTATAAATTATTCTTCTCCACGATGTTAATCACATAGACCTCACACAATGATATTCCTACAGGATACTATCTATATGTGGTATGCAATGCTTTGACTAAATTTTCAAAAATCAATTCATAAATCAAAAAATCATGAACATGCTATTCCCAAGATCACCATCTCCAAAAATTCATGCAAAGCATTAAAATTCACATGCATACACATAAGAATTGAGTAATTAATATAAAAAATTAGAGTTCATCCAATTTTCCTTTTTTACAATAAAAATTCTCTAGAAACATAGATCTAATTACATATATGATAGTTCATCCTTTGGAAATATAGGAGAAGAATACTTTACAATTAAGATTCAGAAAAAATAACATCTTTACGATGATCGTCTTCATGGCAAATTTCAGCAACACTTTGTTCTCCTTCTTCTTCTCCGCGTGTAGGCTCTCCTAGGCTTGAAGCATCCCCTCAATGAAGGGTTCGAGAATTATTTATAGGTTAAAAGATTCAGTGGCTTGGTAAAACTCATCCAGGAGAATATAGTGTTCAAGAATGGATCAGAACCGTCGAAAAATCGCGTAAAATGAGTTTAAAATCATGAATACTAACAAAACCCACAAATTGGTATGGCCGTGACCAAACACATTATTCATCTACAGATGATGTCACGGCCAAGGACTCGGAAGTCCCGGTCATGATCGAACGGGTGTTTCGCTGATGATATGTACGACATGTGCTTTATGCTTCACGGTTGTGACCGAACGGATGGTTTTCTAGCTGAAGATGTCACTGTCGTGAATTATCAGTCACGGCGGTGACCGAATGATCTTTAATTTCCTTCATGTGTCATAGCTTGTGACAAGCCTATCATGGTCGTGACCGAACAATGTATTAATGTCACGGCTCATGACTTGGAAAAATCATGGTCATGAACGAAGCCTTGTATTTTTTCCAACTTGATGCCATGGCTCGTGACAAGCCTATCATGATCGTGACTGAATACATTTCCTTGAATTCTCTTCTATTTTAACTCCAATTTGAGCATAGATTTTGATGGCCTTCATCCGCCATGCTGCCACTGCCTTGGTCACATAAAAATATAAATTATGTAGATTCTAACTCTAAAAATTAAATTGAAGTAAAATGAAGGGTAAAATGATGCATGTGACAATAAAATGCATGAAAACCGTAGTGAATATGCAATGAAAAATTTAGGATGCATCAGTTCATTAAATTCTTGTTCTGATTGCTTTCTTTTGCTCACACTGCACCAGTTTTATGTGAAGATTTGTTGTTGATATATATTGTGGAGAGTTTTCATGTGGAAGGGAGTTTTTTACCTTCTTATAATGAAGCAGATTTTTCTTTTGACATCGGGTTATTTGATGAGTGACTCTAATGCAAATATAAGTTCTAGCATGAGGGATAAATTATGATTCTTTGTCATTTGCTATAGCGATCATTTAGATGGAAACTGAAACATAAAGAATTGTAAAATTTTCTTTGGACGTCAACCAAGTGCATGAGATGAGCGAATGCTGAAACGAACCAAAGCAATACGAGATGTAAAATTTTAAGTTAGGTGCAAAAAAAAACACAATTTGTCCAACAGACTCTCGATTTAGCAAATAAATGGATGCAATGTCAAAAGTGTATAAATTGGATGGTACTTCATCTGACGCTTGAAAAGCTAACTGGCAGAACAAACAACACAAAGAATACAAAAGGGGATTAGAAACAAACAATTTCTGCTTAGTAGAATCAATGGAGCAGACAATGGAACATGGCATTGATGTAGCTCCATGATGTTAGCTATGAATAACATATTCTATCACATTCAATTTGCCTTCTTCATGCTAAAAGGTACAGTACCACTTATATCATGGGTAGATGACTTCATTACCATTTATTCTCATACTTCCTTAAATTGAAATTGAACTTGCTAAAGTTATAGGAGTTAAGAAAGAAGTGCAGATTTTTAACATTGCATATAGTCATATGACCCACATGCCCATGTTAAACATGCTTCATTAGAGTTCTATTTTTTCTTTAGAAAATGACTTTGCTACTATTATTTTAATAGGTACCAAATAATGCAAATATTAGTGTTGCTAAAGTAGCATACATAATTTAGATCCTGTAAACAAATAGTACAGCTTAAGCACAGAACCTGCACTAAGAACAATTACTATAATATAAAAAAAAGGTTGCACAAAATAATGATCATTAAAAGATTTTAGATTATACAATACTCGGCTAAAAGGAATAGAATTAAAATTACAAGCACTTGTTATCATGTCAATGATAGAAAGTCTCATAATAAGAAATTTATAAAATAAGTTGACCACATTCATGTTGATCCTAACTTCATCAGTCTCATTTTCAGCTTTCAACTTATTGATCTTTAATCACTTGAGTATGTCAAGGTGAGAAGCATGAACCATCCATATGAGATATCTACATCCTCTTTATTGCTGAAAAAAGATAAAATATTACATAGTAAACACTATTGTTTAAATTGAAAATGAAAAATAAAAGACAAAAAAATGCCAATTTCTCAAAGGATATCTGTCATATTTGTAGCCTTCCTATTTTATTGATGAGAAATTCATGTCAAAAAAATGCCAACTTTATTTATATGGTCAATCTTAAAATACGAAAACTCTTTTTACCAGTCAAGGTTCAAAATAAAATTTGAAGTTGCCTTATGCAGGGAGTGTTTTACTATTGATCTCCTTTAAAAATTAAGTGTTTTATCTTGGACCGCAAGAATAGTAATAGACAGTTTCTTACCCATCCAAAACTCCTTGAAAGATAATATCCTGTTCCAAAATGAATAATTATAATAGGGGATACTAGTTTCCTTTGCTCCACAAAAAGCTAATCAGGGCTTCCTAATACCCAACCTAGTGTCCCATCACCTCCTACAACTTGAAAGATGAAATAAATAATGCAAAATAAAGAAAACCTATTAAGTCACCATCCACCAACTGAAAGTTTCAATGAAGATACAAACAAGATAGTTTACAAATGGCAATAGAAAGGAAAAGACTCGTCAAATTCATATTGTAATATCTCAGATTTTTAAAATAAAAATAAAATAAAATAAAGAGGAGATATAGGATAAGGAAAGATATAGTTGGTTAAGATTAGGAAAAAAGTTTGAGTTGAAATCAAATTGTTATATTTCTTATCAATTAAATATTCATAATCCTATGTTGACTATTTTAAAAGAATCCTAATCATATGAAAGATTATCTTATGAAATTATAATCAAATACAAAGTTATTCTTGAGAGTCCTAATTGTATTCAAACTTCATCTAAGGATAAATTTCTCTTCCCTATAAATAGGACTCAACCCCTCTTCTCTCATCCCATAATTTTCTCTCCCTCTCCTCTCTCTCTCTC
>LTAE01003474.1:34430-61713 GCA_001647135.1 Pontederia paniculata
AAATATATATATATATATATATATATATATATATATATATATATGAAGATAATATTTAACACGAAAAAGGGTAAAGGAAATTTAGTAGATCAAATCAAATAAATTGTTAATCCAAAAACATAAACAGAGTCCTCTTGCATTGTAACAATGTACAAGTAAAAAAAAAAGCTTTTTCACCAAACACTAAATGAGTTTTAAGTGTGAGAAGAGTAAATGAACATCTAAGACATTAGTCTAAAGACAAACATATGATGTCAAATGGGACATTCGAGTGACGTCAAAATTACAATCACAATGAATATATTAGTAATATTTCTACAATACTTTATGTGTTATGAATATGGGGTCTAATGTTTGTGCCAAGTGATGCCTTCTATGTCAGTGCAAAGCAACATTGCTTCATCCGATGTGCTCTCTACATTAGAGATTCGTAGGTTGGATTTGATCCATCGATTTTGTTTCAACAATTTTGTTTTTCTTACAAAAAAATGGTACTTATGGATCATTGTGAAGAAAAGTCCATTATTAACTCCAATTAGTCTCTATTTGATATGCACTGATGATTTGAGATATTGTTCAGAGTGCCACTAAAATAACGTGTAAGTTAGCGTGTAGCAATATATTACTTAAGACATTTTATAAATATAATTAATAATAATAATAATGATAAGTGATTGATAATCAATATTTTAAGACATTTGAAAGACCAACATATATGATCAATTATTTGCGTGTTAAAATTTATTTTTAAATATACCCACGAGATCTTTCATTATAATTACTATTTGTGTCATACTCTTATTATTTACCATCTTGTTGGTTATTATTATTTTGATAATGTATAAATCCTTTGGTTTGGAAACAAATATTCTCTAAAAAAATATTTATGTAAAAAATTAAAATTCTATTTTATTATTACATACATTAATATTAACATAGTTAAATAAAAATGAGTTATTTTAATTTATGATATATATATATATATATATAATAATCCAAACTATTCAAATGATTATTTATATTCATTTTAGTTATTTTACATTCATTGACTAATTCAAATGATGCATTTGTCAAACACTTAATAATTAATTTAATTGCTACTATCTAATAGCTAATTGTTATGTACTGGTTGAATTGTTATTTGTTATTAACTACTCAAACATCTATTGCATAGACAAAGCCAAAACAGTTAATAGCTAATAGTGATTTAACTAGTGCATGGCTATTAGTGTTTGGCAAATGTAGCATTTAAATTAGTCAATTAGCGTATAATGACTAAAACTGATAATAAGATAATTATTTAAATAGTTTGAGTTATTATATATACCTAACTTAAAATAACTCATTTTATTTTAAATATTTTAAAATTAACTAATATAATAATAATATAAATTTTGATTTTATTATATTAAAAAATTATTAGTGCATTTTTTTAGCCAAAGAATTTATAACTTATTAAAATAATAATAAGTAAAAAACTAATAAAAATAAGTATATATTAGACAAATAGTAATTAATAATGAAAGACGATGATATATTTAGAAATAAATTTTAATCAATCATATATCTTGATATTTCAACGCCTTAAAATGCAAGGTACCAATCGTTTGTCACTATAATTAATTATACTTACCAAATAATTTAAGAAGCACATTCGACACATTATATACTAATTTAGACTATAAATAGTGATTTGTTCTCTTTGTATGTCTCTTCATTAAAATTTCAAAGATGTCATCATGTACTTCTCTCTAGAATGTTGTTGACTCCTTATCTTAACTAGCTTATATGATACATACAATTTGAAGGGTATATCGTAAAAGGAAAAAAATGAACTCCATTATCTTCTAATTTATTTTCAAAATAAGAAATTACAATCACATATTCTAACATAATCATTTTTTGGTGCTCAAAATAATTGGTGTGATATTAAGATGCTATGAATGTCTCACCTCACAACCAATTCCACATTTTTTAGAAGTCCCATGGCTTACTTTGGATGGCTTGACAATTCATTTTGTTATTGCATTCTCAACACATTTGATGGACAAACAAGAGGATGATTAGTTATTTATGTTTTTTTTTTACTTTTCGCTTGTCATAATATACAAATTTAACTAATAATTGAGCATCACATTCATTTCTCATGTGTTTTCTCTTTTCAACATCTTTCCTTAACTCCACTCCTCCCTTGATTTAGATCCTTGTGTTCTATTTTACATTTAAATATTATGTTGGGAATTCTCCCTCTAATTTTTATGTATAAATTAAATAATTCAAATCAATATCATATGCAAAAAATAATATCACACACAAAAGATATACCAAATTTTATGTGAAAAACTTCCAACAATAAGGTAAAAAATCACAACTCAATTCCAAAGAATCTTACCTGTAACTCCTTAGAAATTTTCAAATTAAAAAATATCCCAACAACCGAATTCAAATTCAAATCTTCTCAGATTTTATCTCCTCCAAAGATATTCTCATAACTAGGAAATAAAAATCAGAATCCTAGTTATTTCAAAATTTGAATTTTAATTGATTGTCCAATAAAATCTGGACTCTTAGATTATAAATACACCCCTAGGGGTTGAGCCACAGATTTTTTTTTATTCTGAAAATTGTGGCCGGCCCTAGGTAAGAGAATTATTCCCTTCTCTCTATGCTCATTCTTTCTCTTCTTCTTTCTCTCATCNAAAGGACGACCCTATTGAGATATTATTAATTGTTAAAGCTTATTATCAACTAATGATTCTTTTATATATTGATTATCTTATTTATGATCATTTACATACTGAGTGTCAAAACTCACGGGAGGTTCATCTCCCCTACGAATTCAATTTTGTAGGCAAATATGTTCATATAGATGGTGATGGCGCAGCGACAACGTGATGGTGTTCGTGATGGATGACTTGCACATGACATAGGTCATAGTCATAAATTGAGGATTGACTTTCGCATTGACATGTACTTAGTGTTGACCAATGGATTGGTCAAATGAAAGTCACTGATGTATGACGGTAGCATCTCCGAAATCAAAATTTTTGCCAAGTGACAATGTCTGATTTTGGGAGCGTTACACCTAGGCTCCGTTTGATATGAGAATTAAATCAAGAATAGCATTTTATTCTCGTGGATGTTGCCAACGGGAGCTGAAATAAGAATATGGAAGAGAAAAAATAATAAATGTTGTTGACAAGCTATTTTATACTATTATTATTCTAACATATACTATTTTTAATCGAAGAACATCAAATTCTTGAATCAAATAAGACCATAAGTCATAGTAAGTTACTACTTCTTTAAAGAGATATATTAAATTCTTATATATTATAATGAACGTGATACGCTTTTAAAATTTTGTATCATCAACGATTTAATTTGATTGTTCATTTAATATGAACGTCAAATATTAAAAATATAACAGCTTTAGTAGTTTGTGTGAAATGATCAACTTCATCAAATTAACATTTTCTTCATAATAAATATGGGCGAGTTTATTAATTTGAAATATTCTTTTTGGAAAATTTAAAACTACAATTCATTGATGGGTTATATTTCTTTTTGAAAATATATAAATGTTAATCTGAAATGAACATTCAAAATTCGATAATTTAATAATACCATTATTTTAAAGACATTTCATTAAATCAATATTTTAGAAAAAAAAAGTTTATTAGTATTTTTTTTTCTTTCATTTCCCCTCCCTTCTCCCTCCTCCCTCTCCCTCCTTTTTCCCTTCCATCTTTATTAGTATTTTATTTTTTGCCCAATTCCGCCCCAATAAAGGCCTCCATTTCCCTCACATGCCGCTGCTCTGCTCCCATCCCCACAACCTCCACCTCCCGTTTCTTCCTCACCGGACGCACGCTCGTTGCTAACCGCTTCGTCGTCCGCGCGCGGGGCGATCCCGTCTTCTATGGGGATCGGAGGATCTGGCGCCGTCCGGCGCACGGGCGCCAGAAAGCCGGCGGCCGTGGCTCCAGAAACGGAGATGGCGCCCGTTCCCGCGACGACGATGACGGCGACGGCGACGGCGGGTGCGGTGGGGAAAAGGGAGGCCGGCGGCGTCGGCGGTTGCGAGAGCCGCGTGGGCGTCGGGATGGGATCCCCTTGCAACCGGGGGCAGCGGTCACGGAGCGGCGCGCCAGGGTTTCTCACGCTGCCGACGGTATTGACGCTTGGTCGGGTCGCCGCCGTTCCCCTCCTCATCAGCAGTAAGTGATCCGAGTTTTGGAGTTTTGGAGCTTTCGTTCTGTGATTTCTCGTTCTTACACTTTTATTTGATATATTTAAGAAAAAAACATTAGATTAATGTGCTAACTAAATTGTGGATCAAAATCAAGCTTCCATCTTTATGGTATCAAGGGTCCTTTACTAATTGTAGGATTTCAAGCTGTAAAATTAACTCATTAAGTATGGTATCAACAATGAGAAATAGCATCAAATTAGCATGAATAATTAACCGTGGATATTTTAATGGCTTAATGCTCATGAGAAACGAGCATCATGGTTGAATCCTCGTTTTGATATGTGGCATGAGAGTTCTGAGAAGCATCACATACTACGTCCTATGTTGAGCATGTTAGAAGATCAAGTACATAGGCACTCAATGATTAACAATGGAAGGCTAAAACGTTCACTTGAAATTCCAAACATTCGGATTACAACTTCTTTCTAAACACACCAATCATTATTCATCTACGACTGTGTCATAGGTCTAAATAAAATAATAATAAAGTGCTCTAGGACTCATCCATGTGCAAGTTATAGCTTCATGGGCTTTATTCACCATCATTCGGTCATACCTCAATCTTGCTCATATGCAAAATCCAAGAACAAGGATTCATACCCTCCACCGAATTGTAAAGGTCATAAGTTTATATATTACATGACAATCGCTGTTCAATGTATAAAGATGCTTTTTTAATTAAACAATTTATATGCAAAAAATTCAATAATTCTAACATTCTTGCATATTCATCATGTAAGTTATGTTTAATACCATGCTCATTTTCATAATTTTGCATTTAGATTTAACAATCATATAGAACTTCACTCTCTAAAGTTCATGGGGTGGTGGCTAGCCATGTCATTGAGTTCTCTTTGAAGTCAACAATCACTACTGTTGGTTTAGGGAAATCCCAAACGCACCTCTCTTCAGTTTCTCAACGTGGACACATGGTTCCATCAGCCCGATACAATCAGGCACCATGCAATCATACTTCAAAATGCACATTAAGTGTCAATTAAATTATTTTATGGTTTATCAATTATATTTTCATGAGCAAGGGATGTATCTTGTCATAATGCAATAACAATAGCATTCACCATGATATACTCTATCAATATGCACAATCTATTAACACTGTCATGAACATCATAAATGCAATCAATAACAATATTAAAATTTTAAAATAACAATTTAATTCAAAATGTATCACGTACATGATCATATCACATTGATATTAGAACATTTGTAATACTAAAAGCATGCACTTTTTTCTTTTTGAAGGATGAAAGGATGGTTAACCATGGGTGTTAGCCATCCAGATTTCATTAATGATTTAAGGGAGTACAAGAATTTTAAGATACAATAATAGATAGCATACGTTTCTCAATGTTTCTAAGTGACGCTAAAGAGTATTTAACCATTCTCTTAGCAGACTTTTCGCATGTGCCCAAATGTTCTCTGCATAGCTTCTAGCATTCTGAAAAATCACCTAATTTCTTTGTATCCATATTGCCCACAGTATTGCAAAGAGGGTTCTATCTCTTCGAGATCTATATGTGATTAAGTTAGGCCCTGTTCCACCGTTTTTAAAAGAAATCCAGAAGGTGTCCTGGAGCCATTTTGCACGATATACTTTCGTGAGGATTCTCTTCCTTCTGAGGAGCCAAATGAAAATCTTTATTTTCAGCGGTATTTTGATTTTCCAGATGATGCGAATAATCACATCACGTGTAAGGAATGTATTGTTCTCCATCAGTCGTATGAAATTCAATCAAAAAAGAAAAAAATCAATCCTATGTAGATCAATGGTCCATGGAAGGATCCTCTCTACATACCTTGTTGTCTTAGCAAAGGTTCTGCCTCTTTCTGCTTATTCCTTTTCGCCAATGAATCTCTTATTCTCACTCCTGTTAAAACTCCCCTTTCCCTTTCTTCCTTCTGCTAACAACCAAGGGGAGAGGTTGCAGGGCTAGGGTTTTCTTGATATGTGGCAGCTATGGAAAAAGAGTAATGAGAGTTTTATAAGGTTTCTTTTAAGGGCAAGGATCAAACTGACCTTGTAAAGATACGGTTATTACATAGTGAGTTCTTGATAACCTTGTGTCGATAGTATAATCCAGTATTACTTGCATCCAAGTGTGAAACTAGTTGTATGTGTATGTTGCTTTATAAGTGATGGTTGCATGTCACATTGAGATCTTTGTCTATAAAATGCAATCATATCAAGGGTTTGATATCATTTTTTCGTTTTCTGGGCAAAGCTGCAAGGCACCTATGAGTCCAAGCTAAAGGTTCTTTAAGCACACAAATTTAATGATATCATGTCAGAGATATATCAAAATAGTTGACTCTTTATTTTCTGGACATATTAAGATTTGATAAGCATGTTGCACTCATGTTCTAGCTGGATTTGTGGAGTTTGAGGTTAAACTTTTCATTGCTTTTCTGCTCAGTTTCTTGGATGAAGTTCTTTTCTATTCATTCTTGAAATTGTTTTTTATGGATAACCAAAACGCTAGACATTTTGGTGGTTGGAATAGAATAAAGGGTTCCATAGTCTTCTAATGGTCCATTGTTGGTTTCCCTTGCAAGGGATGGGTATTTTTCCTGGAGCAGTAGGAATTTTAGCCTTCTCTGCTTTGTTTGCTTAAGCAAATGATTGCCTTCGTGCGTACACATAGGCATTGTTGGCTTCCTATAGAATGTATTAATTTGCATATCCTAATCTAGTAAACTGATGATTAGCAAGGATGATTCGTATGATGGCTTTAAATCTTTTCTTCCTTTGCCAGCTTGTAAGACTTGCAACTTTTTGAATCATCTGCATAAAGTTTTTGTATCCATATACATTTAGTATTTTACATCTTTTCATGTTGTGTAAAATTCTACTTTGTGTTGACAGCTTTCTATATGGATGGCTGGTGGGTAGCAGGTGCTACAACAAGCATCTTTGTTCTTGCAGCAATTACAGATTGGTTAGATGGCTATATTGCACGCAAGGTTTCTGTTTCCTATACCTTGTATATGCATAAAGTTGTGCATTCCCATTCATCAATTTCTGTATATGACTATTTTGGTCCTTCGAATTTGTTAGATGGGGTTGGGGACAGCTTTTGGTGCTTTTTTGGATCCTGTAGCTGACAAGGTATTTGTCTTTTGAGCAATTGCTCTCTGTTCTGCAATTTTCTACTTAAACATCATCTGCTTCCACCTTTCAAAGACAATGATATGCTTGCATCTACCTTTTCATGAAATTAGAGGTTCATGCTTAGCTTATTCTCTTTTTTGCTAACAGCTTATGGTTGCTGCCACATTAGTATTATTATGTAACAAACCTTTTGGAGTTGCTATGTTCGGTGATGTTCCATGGCTTCTAACTGTACCTTCGATCGCCATTATTGGCAGGGAGGTAATCTTCAATTTGCAATACATTTCTGTTAATATAAATAATAGAATCCCCCATTTGCTTCTATTCTTTTTCACCTTGATATCATGTCAATGCCTATTCCTGTTAATTTGAGTTTGAAAATTCCATATTGTCCTTGTGAATCTAGGGTAGAAGTGAAGTTGGTCATATATCACACAAATTTTGTACTTCAATATTTGTGAAGCAATAGACTTGACTCAAGAAGGTATGGAACATTGAAGGACTGAAGTCAAATCTGACACATCATAGACAACAAAGAAAAAACATTATCTGAATCCTAACCTTTCTACGAGCTTGGTGTTAGACATATATATTTACTAATTAAGTAGTATATGTGTCTTATGATAGCAGCACCTGTTATAATGACTGTGTTGTGCTTGTAAAATCCTACACAGTGAACTTTTTCTCTTTCTTTTATTTACTTTCCTGATTTTCGTTGTTCACTTTTGTTCTTGTTCCTTATCATCTATTATCCTCTGTCTATTTTGCAGATAACAATGTCAGCAGTCAGAGAATGGGCTGCATCCCAGAACAGCCGCATTCTTCAGGTCAATTTAGCATGTTTGTAGCTTATGCTTCTTATAATAGAATTTGTTTTTTCTTTTCAATCTTTTTGAATCAGTGATGATTGATAATAGGCAGTAGCAGTAAATAATCTGGGGAAATGGAAAACTGCAACACAAATGACTGCACTAACTTTCCTTCTTGCCAGCAGAGATCCCAGGTAAGGGCATCATCTTCTCCATGCATTGCCTAATGATATTATTCTTTAAGTTGCAAAATTATTGAATTCATTTCTCTTTGTAGCCTTACTGCACAGGAAGTTCTAGTTCCTTCTGGTGTACTTTTGCTGTACATTTCAGCTGGCCTTGCCATCTGGTCGTTGGCTGTATACATGATGAATATTTGGGGAGTACTGTTGAAGCAATAATTTCTCCATTCAAAAGTCGGGTTTAGACAGGATCTTGGAGGATACAAGGCATTGAAAGGATGCGGTTTCCAGTTGGAGCAAGTAATTGGCTATTGCAGTTTTTGAGCTGCAGTGGAACTTAACCCAGAGGTTGATTGATATAGGAAATAGTCTCAGAAGCGAATGGAGTGTTTTGCAGCCATCTCTCAATGTACTTGATTGTGTTGCACGAGTTCAACCCAGTTGAACATGTGTTTGGAAACCACATTTAGAGCAGCCGAGCAGCTTCCTTGGATGAATTTAGTATTGAAGGTTGCCGACTGGTAGCAATAACTTATATGTAACGTAAACGAAAATAAGGCTAGTCTAAAGAACGCTTCACTTGCATCAAATCATTAAAGCTTATTCGAGTCCAGGAAAAAAAACAATGTTTTTATGTTCAGAATTTTATCAATTTTTATATACAAAATAGAAGCACGTGTTTGGTTTAATTTGCTAACAATTGATTTTTCTTGCTGTTTCTTCTTTAGCTGCTTCATGCCCCTAAATAGATTGCAAAGTCTTGGATTCTTTCATTCTTTTTTTTTGGGTGGAATACAAGGGCCAGAGTCTTTGTTATTATTGGAAAAAGTTTTACTACTGGCTGAATTGAATTATTGGTAGAATATTTTTTTTATACTAGTGTTGGTGAGATGTCATGATTGTCTAAGACTAGTGTTAGCTGGATCTGTCATGATTGTCCACGTCAGAACAAGATCTTATTACAGCTTAAATAATGAAACCTTTTAGTTTTTAATTTTTCTATAAGTCCTTTACCAACCATTTACAATCATTCCAGCTGTAAGTGCATGCTCTGAACTTAAAATGCTTATATGTTCCATAACCTCTCCACCAAATTCTCATCTTTCACCTAAGCTATAATTAGGGTTGCATTTAGGACAACATCAACATATGATCGTGTGTTCTCGAGAAAGACTGCACCATTTGTGCACTATGCTCTAATTTGGCCCAAAAAAATGCGAAATGAGGAAAAAGTGTTTCATAAATCAGCCTTTCCAGTATGATCAACTTTAGCATAATAATGATCGGTTACATAATTCCGATTTCATAAGAAGTCAAGGACCAAAGGCCGCGCATGAAAATTACGAATTCGAGGACGAGCATGTGACGCCAAAAGTACAGGAGGGCAGCTTATACCTTTCTTTTATTTTACGAACGCTTTTAGATTTTTTTAATAAAAAATAATCTATAGGATAGTGGCACATTGTCAAAAGAATACTGATATTACCAAGGAGAGTTGAAGTAAAGTAGTGAGCAATTTTTACTTATACAAATTAGTCAGGTGGAAGTCTCATGTTGACAATAAAAAATATATTTAAAATAAAAATAAAAAAATCATATAGAATAATTTAAATGAAAATAAAAAAAATAATCAAAGTGATGATTTCTAGTCATATTTTTGGGTCACCCATGATATGTACATTCAAAACATCTTGTTGGGTCAGAATTCATCATAAAATCAATTCAATTCGATCAACTTCAATCAAAGTTAGACTAAGCTAATTTTGTCATAATTGGGTTTTTGGATTTGATTCAATCTGATTTAAATTAGATCGCATGGATTGGTCCGATCGTCGAGTTAGCCCAATTTTTTCTTTGAAGATCAACTACTCCCCTTCATGCAAGAATCACACTTTTGTAAGAAAAAGAAACGAAAGTATTTCAAAGATTTGAAGTATTCTATTTTTGCATATTTTAAATTTTAAAATAGACTAAATTTGTTCATTTTTTAAAGAAAATCAACAGTTTGGATTCATCTCGGTTAAGCTGGATGCATAAACGATCGACATTATATCAACTTAGTCCGATTAAATTTGATATATTCAAATTAATGTTAACTTTCAGGTCAACAAAACCCAATGATCATAAATTTTATTTTGGAATTAAGAGAATAACATCCTTGAAATTTAAAAGAATAGACCTAACTAGTTGGGAAAGGGCTTTTTGCGGGTTTGAAATGTAGGCAATCACTTAAAAGTTTACCCTTTGGATACTCCTTTTCATTTTTCTTCCCTTCATCCTTCATTCCGCCATTGATAAGCATTTTATATTCTCCTCTTTTTATTTTTTCGTGAAACATGGACGATTCTACATTTATTGTTGTCACCAATAGGTGATAGTCATGTTATTTCATAATTAATTAATAGCACCAACGAAGAAAATGAAAATGAGAAATTTAAACATTTAAAAATTTCAAGAAAAATATAAGATAAAAATGAAATTTAATCAATGTCAATGAAAATAATTTTTTTATTAGCGAGGATGTCAATGTCAATGCTAGTATTTTCAATTTAAAAAAAAAATGCCATGAAAAAATATGATCAATTTATGAAGAGAAGAAATGAATTAGCTATAATTTATTATTATGCGATTATTTAAGAATATGTTGGTTCTTGTTAGAGAGAGAAGAGTGGAAATAAAAGATATAAAATGTTAAAAAAAACCCACATAAAAAGGATAGGTCAAGAATGCTTTTTAGAATTGTCCATATCCTTAGTTGTTAGTTATATATAGATTAAAGGCGACGTGCTCTGCTTAATTTGTTTTATTTTATGATGACTCGTCAAGTTGAAAGTGTTACAATTTCATAAAATATTTAAAACTAAAGAAATAATTTTCAGATAGTTTTTTTTCTTTAGAGCCTTAAGTTTTTCATTGATATTTAATTTATAATAAGAGTAAGTAATATTTTATTTTACAAGTTGATAAGAGTGACATATATTATATTTCAATGTCATCATTCATAACTTATATAATTTTTGTCAGCATATATTTGTATAATTTGTAATTTAATTAAATATATACATACATACATATATATATATATATATAAGAATATATCCAAATAAAAAAATAACTTAGATTGGATATTTTTTATAATATTACGGATTTTTTTATGCCAAAAAAAAATTAAAATTCTTAACTGGATTGAATTAATGTTTTTAAGATTTTTTTCATACACCTCTAGAACACATCCCTTCGTATAATGGACCAGGGTTGAACGTCGTCGGAGAGGCATAATGGGGGAAGAAAGAGAAAAAAAAATATTTAAAGTGTAAAGCCATAAATTAAGATAGGAGACTATGCTATTTTATTCCGCCTTTGACATCGTTAGGCTACATAACGGGAGAGTGACCCATTTGATTGTTTTACACAACTTGAGTGAAAAAATTTGTGAAAACCAAACACTGAATGATCTCAAAGATGATTCTACACAAGTTTGATGATATGAACCACTTTAAATCCGCTTTTTCTTGGTGTCCTTTCAAAGCTTTTGAGGCACTTAGTGATTGATCTCATTTGCTTTGCCAGAGCCCTTCTTTCTAATACAAATTTGAGCGCAAACTAAGTCAAAATAACTCTTCTTTGAAACAATCATTTAGTTCTTTATTCCTATTTAAGCTTCATTTTTTATGAAATTATTTTGTTTTTTTTACTTTTATGATATTTGGTAAAAAAAACTGATCAACTGGAATATATTTTTATTTTGATCAATTTTATATTAAATTGTAAAATTAATTAGAGATGAAATTTTGTACCTGCTTATGTCAATCAACTAGTGCTTGGTCATGCTCTTACTCGTTTCGTATCCGAAAAATTGTCATATTGTATCATGACAGAAATAGTATACGAGCGATCCGACTGGTTCGATCGTGTCGAATTAGACCAAACCATATTGGGTCATCTTTTTAATATTTTTTTCAAAAAAAATCAACTTTTATGTAACAAAATTTATACTTTATATCGTATAATATAGTATCCCATATGATTATATCATAAATTAATAAATTAGTAACTAAATAATAGTATCAATATTATTATGTTAATAATTAATATGTATTGTATAAGAAGATGTATCAAAATTTATTTACTATTTAATTTAAATTGAAGGAATGATTTAAACTTGAGTTAAAAAAATACACTTTGACTGACTATCAAAAGTCCATATATATAGTATGTGTCTAATTAACAAAAAATATATTTTATATGATGAGAAAATTTATAAATGTGTGACTTGATTTAATCTAGACATAATAATGAAGGTCGTGTTGAATTAGAGTCGAGCTCGAGCATGCCTGACGCCAGGCTAACCGCCATCTTTAAAATAAATCACAATTATTCAAATAGAAAAAAAAATTACAACTTTTTTCACTTATATATTCAAGACTACTTTTTTATATTTAATAATTATCTATCATATACATAAGATAAATAATATTTTTTAATTTATTTTTATCAAAATAAATGGAGTCCTAGTAAATATTGGGAGCTCGGGCGCGTGTAAAATCTTTTTTAACTCCACCTCCAACCCCCATTAACGACCCTGGATCTACTCTGCGTTGTCCCAAAACCAAACCATTATAATATCATTATAATATCATTACTCTGCGTTGTGTTCCGGTCACCTCCCCAAGAAACTACTACTTCGTTTACCTCATCATTTGGTTAGTTATTCCGCCGCCGTCGAAGCAGCCTTCGAGAAAAAAAAAAAGAAAAAAGAAAAAACAAACGCCCGCCTTCCTCCTTCCTAAATTGCTTGAAGCGGCGGCGGAGCACCTGATCCCAATTCTTCGATGGCAGCGGCCGCCGCGGCTGAGACCTTGCTGAAGTCCGGCGAGATCTCCGCGATGATCCGCCAAGGCTTCATCTCCTCCCCATCTCATCCTCCTCGAGTCTCCCCCTCCTCTTCTCCTCCGCCCTCCACCGCCGCCGTCGCCTCCAGGTCCGCCTCCACTCCTTATCCCTCTCCTCCGCGCGCGTCCTTCCCTTCCCCTCCGACCAAGTCTTCTGCCTCCCCTTCACCCTCCTCCTCCTCCTCCGCCGCCACCCTCTTCGAGATGATCGCCCGTGGCGCTCGGCGTCAGTTCCGGCGAAGGGGACCGCGTCTCGATGGTGGTGCATCGCCGGGTGTTGGCGGCGCGGAGCCGGTTCTTCGCGGAGAAGCTGGTGGGAGCGCAGGCGGGGCGGACGGTGGCGGTGGAGATCTGCGAGTGCGACGACGTGGAGGCGTACGTCGACGCGGTGGGGATGATGTACTGCGGCGATCTCCGGCGGTGGCTTGCTGGAGAGGAGGTCGAGAGGGTTCTTGGACTGCTGAAGGTTATCCAGTTACATCGTTCCTTAGTCCTTTTCTAGTCTGTTTCTCTTTTTTTTTTTTTCTGAACATAAAGTTTCCAGATTTCAGTCCAAAGTAGATCAAACTATTCCTTTTCCTTCCTTTTGGAATATTCTAAATTACAAAGAATCTCCTTTAAGAGTTCAAAAGGTTATCTTTTTCCCTTATTCTCAGATTCTATTTGCATGTCATGGGTTTGTCTCCTGAATTATCTGATATAAGATGCAAGTCCTGTTTGCACAGTGATCAAAGGATTTATGTTGTTATCTGTTGGCATTAAATTAGCTAACTTGGAGATACGAAAAGAACTATGCTTAGTAGTATTTTTCGAGATCCAGAAAACATATAGTTGAAGTAGTAGTATGGTTTTTAATTGCCATGTTTTTTGGCATGAATTGAAGTCAGATTTTGTAAACTTTTGTGCAGGTAGCAGTAGATATAAGATTTGATGATGCAGTATCATCATGCCTTGAATATTTAGAAGCAGTGCCCTGGTCCGAGAGTGAAGAAGAGAAGGTGATGTCCTTGCTCAGCAAGATCGAGCTTGAATTTCATGATCCAATATTAAGTATTCTTCATAGAGCTTCATCAGAGACATCTACTTCTGATGTTGATTCAATATTTTCCTGGGTTATTACTAGTGTTCTACAAGCAAAGGATAAGAAAGCTCGTCGAGAAATGAAGGCTTTAATAGTTGGTTTGCTTAGGGAAGACCCAAATCAAAAAAATATTCACACCGACAAGCTTGAAATGTCGAAGGAAGCCATTTACAACTTCTGCCAAGATTGCCTCAGTTCTCTCCTTCAGATAGTTTCTGAGGCTGCAAGTATTGATGAAAGCCGCAAGGATCGAGCAGCTTTGATGGGAGAGGTCAGTCGTCAAGCCGATAATATTCAGTGGCTTGCTGAAATTCTGATAGATAGGAGGATGGCTGATGGCTTTGTAGATATCTGGGCTAGCCAGAATGAGCTTGCGAGCTTTCATTCCAAGATCCCAAGCATGTATAGGTTTGAGATTAGCAGGGTCACTGCTCAACTATGCATTGCTATTGGAAGAGGACAGATATTAGTATCAAAAGATGCAAGAACTGCTCTCCTCAATACATGGCTGGAAGCCCTTTATGAAGATTTTGGATGGATGAAAAGAACTTCTAGGACATTTGATAAGAAGATAATTGAAGATGGACTGTGTGCAACCATACTGACATTATCCATGTCGCAACAACAAGCAATTCTGCTGAGATGGCTAGATTGTTTTCTGAACAAAGGTGATGATTGTCCCAACATTCAGCGAGCTTTTCAGGTCTGGTGGAGAAGAGCATTTGTTAAGCAATTTGCAGGAAATCAGGATGGTTCAGAGATGAAAATTATTGCTTGCGAAAATCAAACATGAATTTTGTAAATCTGACCTGAGAAAAAAAGAAACTGCAGTAAGATGATGTTGTAGATAAATTAGGTTGTACATGCTGATGGAGGAATTCTCTTCTTGTTATTCATTTATTTGTTCATCTTGGTTGTAGTGGATGAATTCTTTTGTAGAATAAAAAAACAGAAGAAGAATATTCATGACATGTTAGCCAAATTTTCTTTCCTTTTCACTTTGAACTCAATTGTTGCAATCACAAGTTAGCATTTGCATGGATATTTCATTAATTGAAGGCCTATGTATCATGAGAATCTCATTTCTAATTTGAGATCTAGAAGTGAACTGTGCAAAGACAACAAAAAAGTCAGAACTCATTTAAAAAGGATACTGTGATACAAGTGGTCATGAGATGTGTGTGTGTCAGTTTCAACCAACGAACCCATCTCCTATTTCAGCTATTTGGCATGCTGCATGCTCTCAAGGCCTTCATGTCCTTTCTTTCCTTAGATAATAAATTTTAAAAAATAATGTCGTAGCGGATGGGGCAATTGGTCCCTTGAGTTCATACAACCCTCCATGGAGAGGAATCAAATTCCACCCACCCTTTGTGAGATCCTTGTCTGCCAATAATTCTCTTGAATGAACTGTGATTTTGATACCCTTTTCTTCATGGCACATGACTTTTGTTCTTTTGTGAGTTTCTTTTCTCTGAAAGTTCTAAATTTTATTGAGTTCAAAAGATAGTTAAATTTCCACTTTTTTACGTATATATATCTGCATATTCTTCCAAAGCTACCACCTACCGACGGATTATATTATTTAAGCAAGTGTCGAAGCATAGTTTTATTTTTGTTGTCATTGTCTTCTTGTCAATTAGGTTGTGGTTTGAAGCATTGGACAAAAGTAGTTTAAGGTCAAGTAAAAAGCTTAAGTCTTAAGAATGAATAATTAATACATAAGACAAAAAGAAAATGTACAAGTGATCCTCCACATGAATTGAACTAGGACCTCTTCATTCATATTAGCACAACATTAATTCTATTTATTTACTTATTTAATTAGATCAAAAGTCATTTTTTTTACTTAGGTTTCAAGCTGATATCACTCGTCAATTGGTACTCTTGTTGTGTTTTATTGCATGAATATGCTGTCAAATAATCTGTACTTTTCTTCCTGTGTTTCTGCGCATGATTATACAGTCAGATCCGTGCATCTTCCTTGTGTTTTAGAACATGAATATACAGTCAGATTCTACAACTATTTTTCCAATCGTAATTTGAGCTAAATTATTGAAGTGAATTGAATTTACGAGTAATTTTGGTGGTAGTGATTGATGATACTATAATGACTAAAACTGACTTGTAGTTAAAAAAGAATTAATTTCATTTTCCTCTCTTCAGATATAATTTGTTTCTACTTTATCTCCTAGATTTTAGTTTATCCACTTGCCAATTTTGTGAGCAGGCGACTAATAATTGTCAATTTAAAGCTGACAACCCTCAGAATTAGTAGGACAACTCCTTTTTCTAGAATTTGGCCTCACTAAGAATATTTTACCCAGAAGCCTGACGGTTCAAAATTCTTTGATACCTTTAAGGAATGGAGAAGTTTTCAATTGATAGGACATGATAAAATCTTAAAACTTTATTATTCGTATATTTACAATTTAATGCTTATATATCAAATTAAAGTATTCAGCTTTCAGGGTGTGTTTGATTCAAATAATTATTTAGAAGAAGAGAAAATAAAATAATAGAAGACAATAGAGGAAAAGAAAGAATAGAAAAAGAAAATAAAGGAGAATGATAAAATAATAATTTATTTGAATGAATGTATCTTTATATATTTATTTATATATCTAATTAAATAATGCCAGAGAAAAAAAATATTGTGAATGTACATTTTTCTTATCTTACACCTCATTTTGAAGCAGAAAGAAAAATAAATTACTGAAGGCGAATAAAGTTGAATGAAACTTTTATTTTCCTTTGTTAAAAATATAATCAACGAGATTTAACTATTAATTACTTCAAGATGATTATACCTTCGAGATGAAAAGAAACGATCGGCCGGAAATCCCTGGGTCGGCGAAGCCATTTTTACCTTTCTTTTATTCTTAACGAAACAAATCCTTAAATACCAGTGTAGACACGAAAGTAAATTCTTATCTGGTTTAATAGAGATGTAATGTTTTTAAGCTGCATGCACAATATATATTTTATATATAATTAGAGACGTATTAACGTGCATATATAATTAGATGCATACGATACAATCACAAAGCACATGAGATCTAAAAGAAATATTTTATCTAAAATTTAAAATATAAATTTCACATATCTTTATATATTTATGATTACATCGAATGCACTTAATTATATATGCACACTAATATTCTCACGGATTCAATATAGGTGCTCTCTAGATTTTAATTAAGTAAGGAGCATCATGTTATCTATATCTTCAATTAAATTTAAGGTGAATATTAAATTTTATTTCTCCTATTTTTTTCTCTTTTCTAAATCAAGTCATCATAGATTAATAATTTTATGAATAAAAATATGGGTAACATGGTGCAAATTAAAACTTTTATGATTAAAAATGTGGATAATATGGTACTCTACTTAGGTAGGGAGTACCTTCATTTTTATTCTTAGTAATTCTCGAGTTCTCCGTTCAACATTAGTTCTATCTCTTTTTTGGTGTTTTTGAAATTTTCTTTTCTTACTCTCTTGGCTATTAACTATCATAAGTTGGTTATTCACACATTTCTAACCTTTTATCTTCCATTAATAATGACTCCTATTAGAAAAATTAAAATCACAAACATAACAGCCGAAATAATTAGTTTCCCTGTACAAACATAAATTAAGATTTGGAAATGAAAGAATGAAACTTTTAATTTAAATATAGGGCATTAAGCCATTCTCAAGAACGTCTCTCTATTCAGCATTTGTTCGATCTGTTTGTGGTTTTTTTTTTCTGAATTTTTTTTCAATTATCTTAATTATCATAAGTTGGTTATCTACACATTTCTAACTATTTTCCTCCCATTTGATCATAACTCCTATCAGAAAAATTAAAATAATAAAAATAACAGCAAAAAATATTAATTTCACAGTCATAAAAACACATAAATAAAGATATAAAAAATTAGAATGAACTACTAATTTGGATCTATATATAGCTAAAAGCTGGGCAGACCATTGCCATCTCTCGGTTCAACATTAGTTCTATCATTTTTGTGTTTTTTGGAATTTTTTTTCTGTTAAGTATCATAAGTTGGTTGTCCACCCATTTCTGACCTTTTTATCTCCCGTTTAAGCATAACCCATATTAGAAAAATTAAAATCATAACAATAACCATCAAAATAATTAGTGTCATTGTAAAACTTTATAAATCAAGATATGAAAAAGAAAGAATGGACTACTAATTCATAACTAAAAAACTTAGAAAAAAAAAGTAAAAAATATGGAAAAGAGAGAATGGACTACTAATCATGAAATAAGTTTTACAATTCAGATTTGATAAAATTGTGTAAAATATATGAAAATAAAAGGCATAAACCAAATATAAAGAAAAGATTCATGAATAAACTACAAATTATTTAATGTCACTCGTTTTTTTACTCTTTTTTTATTTCACAGATTTCATATATTTTAATATACTTTCTATTTTTATATTGATACCAAATATGTAACCCACGTCATTCCTATTTTATTTATTGTATTTTCCTATTTCTTCAATCCTTTCCTATTTTATTTTATATATTTCCCTCTTTCTTGAGTTAATGCTCAAATTAATTGTTTCCTTATTTTTCCCCTTTCTAAAATTCATCAATTTCCTATTTTATTTTATATATTTCCTTATGTTATAATAGACTTTTTATATTGATTTTAGTTACACAATTTGAATTTCTAAAGTAGAAAATAGAAAGCAGAAAATGTATACAATTTGATGTTCCTTTTATCCTCCTCTCTTTCCTTTTTTTTCCCGGCAACCAACTCCTAATTCACTCGATATGTATAATATACTTTCTATAGTGGTCAAGATGTATATAAGCTCCTATTTTATTTTCATATCTTCCTCTTTCTCTAATTCATTATCAAACTAATTTTCTTTCCTAATTTTACTCTTTCTCCAATTAATTCTTAAATTAGCATCTTTATGATCTTCATAGAAAAGGAAAAGACTTTATTAATGAAATATTGTCACACTATTAAATAAAAATGAAGAGAAAAAGACAAAGAGAATCAGTGTTACATAAATACATATCTCTCTTCTATTCTATACATAAATGGTCCCTAGCACCACATTGTTGGATACATAGGCTTATCTCATGATAAAAAATTTAATGGGAATATGTTTATTAATTAATTATTAAGTATTGAAAGGACATGTGTGGCAATGATCTAAATTTTCCAACACAAATTAGATTATCCAAATAAAAGTTGGAATGATCTTTTTTGTAGGTTAGATGGATAAATGCAAAAGGCCAGATGAAAGTCGGAAGAGGTTAGTGTCGAGATTGAATGGAAACTCCTGAAAAGTCGACCAACCCTAATAAAATCTAAATTTTCTAGGGTTAGATCATAGTTATATGTGAACCCTTTGATCAAATCTACTTCCCGATCAATGATTGTGATGGAAATCCAACTCATCAAAATCCTCAGAAATATGATAAAATTTGATCTTTAAAGTCTTAGGTCAAATATCAATCTTTCTGACCTTCAAATTATATCAAAATCTCGCAAATATCAACTTTCGTCAATCTCTCATGACCCGTGACATGATTTCATGGCTCGTAAGTATATAATTCTCATGGTGTATCAAGTCGTCATGGCCCGTGATGATCTATCGTGGCTCATAACTCGAGCGCCGAATAGTTTTATAAATTGATCTCTTCTTTTCTCACGACCCATTATTTCCTTCATGATCCATAATGAGAAACTACTATAATCAGCCTCTACTATAAAGGTCGTTATACATGGTGACGCTCCGTGATATTTGCCTTCACGACCCATAATATGGTGTTACGGCCCGTGAAGTATCTGATGGTCAAAATGGCCGCCACTATAAGTGTCATAATAATGAGCACCACAGTCATGATCTCTGCCCTTATGGCCCATAATGAACCATCACAGTCCATAATGGTCTAGGTTGAAGTTGCAATGCCTCCTACAAAGGTCGTGATATGCGCGTAACGGCTCGTGATGGACTTCCCTTCATCATATCCTGCTTCATCACGGCCATAACATTCTGTCACGGCCCGTGATGGTTCTTGGGTGTTGATTTCCTCTTCGTGAGAAGGTTCTTTTTTTATGTCATGTCCATTTCGGTCTCTCCTTAGTCTTTCCAAGTGATTTCCCCTATAAAATAACACCAAATAGGAGTAGATTTTGGACTTGAAACAATATGAACAATTAAAGATAAAAAATATATGCATGCTACGCGAAAATGACTCAAAATCATGCCTAATGGAGGCCTTAAAACATGTTATATACCAAAGAGAGGAAAAAAAAGGCACAAGAAAGAAAACTAAGAGTGTTGGGTTTAGATAGAATAAGTTCTAATTTTCTAGTCGTTAGCTTGACTTTACCTCATAGTGTTTTACGATTTATGTGAGGTTGCAAATATTCATGAAAAGGAAAGGAACAAACTCACCCAAAAATAATGAATTTTGGAGTAGTGGTGGAGATTGTCCATACTTTAAAAGTCACAATCCATTTGAAACATCAATGCTTCTCCACAAGTAGATGCTTTAGTTGGTATTGTGGATGGTAGCATAATGATTGAATAACATTGTGCATTGGAAGACTTTGCTTGCAGTTGAGGTGATACTGGAGATGTTGGTGGATTTTTAGTTAAAATTTGTTTCTAATGTTGAGTTGAAGTTTTTGGCCTCCATTGCATTGGCACAATCTTCAAAGTTGAATGTAGATTCCTCCAATCAAGTGGTGAATGTGATGGAGATGATGGTGTAGGGTTTAATGAGGTTGGCAGAGGTGAATTCTTGCGACGTCATTACATTGAGATTGATGGCATCTCTATGGTGTGTTATTCTTCATATGTGATGATCTAGTTGGGGACAATATTACTGTCGTACTTGGATCGTCCAAAGATTATCCCCTTCTTTAGACTTGTCCATTTTCAATGATGTAGCCACATGTCTCCTTGACATGCCATTGAGTCGTCCATATCCTCTTTTGGTAGTTTCTTCTAAGCCTCCATCTTGTTTGACAAGAACATTGATACAGACAAGGACACATGATGATCTTTTTTTTTCTCAAAGTGTTGTCTCATGAACTTCAGAAATATTAGAAGTCAGTTGTCCAACTAACTTCTCTAATATATGAATTTTCTCTTCCATCTCTTCGAATTTGTGTTGAATCATTGATGCTTGTGGAAGAGGATATGTCGCATCGTTAACTTTGTGTAAATTATTTGATAGTCATAATTGAGCCTATAAGTTGTGGATGAGTTGGTTTTGCATGGTCAGTCGTCTTTCAATTGTTGTGATGAATTGGTCAAGCATCTCTTCAAGATATCTCTTTGGTTCTATTAATGTTTTGACGTCATTTTTTATCTTTGTTGTGTTGTCTTAAATTTGATGTTTGTCTCTCCAAATTTGTGGTTTGATCTTGTTGTATGAATAGTTTTTTTTTCAACAGAGAGTTCATCATGTTTGTAATCATAGAAAACAATCCTATTGATAGATCTTCTGCTTCAGATCGTTGAGGCTTCCTCATGGTGCTTTGAATATATGTTTACTCGGTCTATATTCCATATTGCTTTTCAGCTTCTTTCTTCTCTTCAATTTGTTAATTGATATTTGCTTTATTCTTTGACATTGAGGATGTGATGACCAGTTTGTGTACAAAAAGTAACTCCTGAAAAGCTTACACAACACCAAAAGAAATTAACAAAAAATATATTCTCAAAATAGTTGAAATCATAGTAGTAGTTAAAGATTAATTCTTTGGCAACAACGACAAGTGCACTAGTTGATCAAGTAATAAAGTGTTAAGAGTATAGAGTAGTCAATCCCACGAGGAATTAGTTTAAATAACTATCTAACTTCATAGGCTAATAGGAGATGCCAATAAAAAAAACTAAAAACTAAAGTAATGATGCCTAGGATCGTAAGATGTGAGATAAGATTAGGAACAAACTTGTTTAAGCCTTGCAATATTTGATTTAAGAAATTATAACTATATTTAGTTCTTAGATGGATAAGGAACACCTAATATATGACTAATGTGTGCTAATTATGCAGATAAAATCACTAGCAAGTGCACTAGTCGTATCAAGTAATAGTTCAACGATGAGTTGAGTTATCGATCCCACGAGAACTAATATTAACTATATCTATCTAGTATCAACAACTAATGAGAGAAAATAAGTTTGTGATAAAGATGAATTCTTAACAGAAAATGAAGAAAAGGAAAGAGAAGAAAAGAGTTTGATAACAAAAGTCTTCTGGATTAGAATGATATAAGAAAATTAGGGATAGAATCAATTTAATCCAAGTTTAATTAATGTTTAGTTTACTCAAGTTTTACGAGGATTAGAATCTACCTAAGGTATGATGTCCTCTCTTGGATGCATCAACTATCTCAAATCTGAATAGATTATATTGTTTCTCTCCAGGATGTCAATCAAATCTATGAGTAATTTGAGAGAATTTAAATGTATTTCCTAAACTATGGATCATCCCTCTGCAAGGTGTCAATCTCACATACCTCACACCTAAATATCCCTCTCTAAAGTGCTACCCAGATGTTGTACGCAATGCTTCGACTTCACATTCAAAGATCAATTTCAGAAGTTCAAAGAGAATTAAGAGTTTGCTATTCTTCTTCAAGATGCTAGCTAGGATTCAAAATCTCAAAGAAATTCATAAAAAGAATTAACATACCATTCATACACATAAGAAATTCAAGACTAAAATCAATTCAAAAAAGGATTCAAAGTTGTCTTCCTTACAATATAAGTTCTCCAGAAAAATAGTCTAACAAATTATAATGGAGTTCACCCAAAAGTTGAGAAGAGAAGATTACAAACTATGAATCAAAATCACTAATATGATGATCTCCTTCCTCACAGAATCTGTATATATTCTTCTTCTTCTTCTCTTGGCATTAGGCTTGGTTCAAGGCTCTTGGTCTCTCACAATTTATCTTCAAAATATTTCTCCAATTGTTGGTCGATGACTCAATAGATGGGATCCCCTAGATTGATGCCTTCATATGATATTTATAGATATGGAGAGTCCTAGAATAACAAACTTTGTTTTGGAGAAGATTATGCTTAATTTGGTGTTAAAATAGATATAAAATCATTATTTAATTTTTTTCTCATAAATTATCACGGCCCTGACAGAAATGTCATGGTCATGACCAAACAACTTCAATTAGTATCGGCAAACGTCACCTCCCGTGAATAAATGTCATGATCGTGACCGAACAGTCTTGAAACCTCACGGCCCTTGACCCAGTCATCACAGCCATGACCGATGTGTTTTCTCATTTACCCTCATGTCACCGCCCGTGATATGAGAATCACGTCCATGATTGAACGTCCTTTATATCATTCAACACATCACGACTCATGACAGAGTTACCACGGTCGTGATTGAACAAGCTTAATATCCCCCCATGGTTTCACAGCCATTGATATTGAAATCACGGGTGTGACCGAATGCATGTGCACTTTTTCCTTTCTTCACGGTCAAGAAATGGTCGTCACATACCCTACGCATCCAATTTCTCACGGTCGTGAATTGATTGTCACGGCCGTGACTTTGCTGATTTATTTGATGTTTTAATTCTTTGGCCTCTGATTTTACTCCAGATTCTAGTGGTCTTCTTCCATCACACGGCCAAGTACCCTAGACATACAAAAGTACAATATTATGCATATTCTAACTGCCTAAACTAAAATGAAGTGAAACCAAGGATAATATGATGTGTATGACAATGAAATACAAGAAAATGAGACTAAAAATACTCTTAAAAACATAACTAATTTAGCACGCATCAATGGCCTCCCGTTTCGGGTAAAACAACTATCCTTAACTTGAATATAAACTGAGAGCACTCCATTTTGGCTCTACTCTCAAATATACTCATATTAGGATATAGTGAGTTGTGATTCCTAAACTATTGAATCACCCTTACCGTGATAACTCAACAAACCGCAAACCTAGCAGTCCGTACCGGATCAATGATGTATGCTAGTTATACAGATAAAATCACTAGCAAGTGCACTAGACATATCAAGTAATAGTTCAACAGTGAGTTGAGTATCAATCCCACGAGGAACTTGCTACCCTAAAATGAATTCACTAAACTAATGAGATGAGTACATTGGGTTGGATAAAACATGGTTTCGAAGAAAATAAATGAAATTAATGATACTGATGTGATCAATTAGTGTTAGAATGATGTCTTCAAGCACTAGACTAGGATGAAAAAGTGGGAAAAATCTAATTTGATTAATCAAAATCCAATTCTTAAGAAGATTAAGGTTCACGTAAGATTTGATATCCTCTCTAGGATGCATCGACTATCTCAATTCTATAGACTAAATTGTTCTTCTACAAGATGTCAATTTAGCCTATCAGGGTTTGAGACACATTAAAGTGTAAGCCTTAAACTATGGATTGTTCCTCTCCAGGATGCCGCCTCACACCAGCATTCCTCTCCAAGATGCTACTAGATGTGATATTCAATGCTTTGACTAAAAATAATTCAAAGATCAATTGAGGCATTCAAATGAAAATCATGAATATGTCATTCCTATCGAGGATACTAACAAATCATAGTATCATAGGAAGCATGAAAGAATTAAGCAACACATGGCATACACATACGAAATTGGATGAAATTGATCTTGCATAAAAACTAGGGTTTTCCAGGGTTTCCCTCTTTACAATAAAAAATTGCAAAATAGAAATCCAATACAAACATGAGAGTTCATCCTCTTGTAAGTTACGGAGAAGAGATTATAACAACATGAATAATTACAGATAGTTTACACAATTAAGCGACGATAGTTTCCAGAATCATGTAGCACTTCGTCTTCTCCTTCTATAGACTCTCCCAAGCTTGAAGCATCCCCCTTTTTTGAGGGCTATTTATAGATTAGAGAGGCCCTAGGCTTGATGGGAATCGTCTAGGGGAAGATCAGTCTACCAAAGAAATCACAACCATCGAAAAAGGACTTGAAATGGATCAGAAATCGTGAACATAAACTTTTCCATATATCGTCACGATCATGACTGAAGGTCAATTCTGGATGTTGATCGTGTCACGGCCCGTGATCAAACGATCGTATTTGACCTCTTACACGTCACGGTCCATGATCTGAGAATCACAGTTTTGATCGAACAATATATTGATGTCTTAAAATGCATCATTGGCCTGTGACAAGATCATCACAGTCGTGACCGAACAATGTATTTTTTCATCATGTTGTCACGGCTCATTATTGGGGAATCGCAGTCATGACCGAACACTTGCAAATTCCGCTTGAGAATGTCACGACATGTGATCTGGGAATCACGATTGTGATCGAATAGTTGTAAGTCTCCTTTATAGTGATTGAATCTCTATATCTTGCTAGTTGTTGTCACGGCCCATGACAAGCCTATCACGACTGTGATCAAAGCTGAATTTTCTAAATTTTAAATCATGTGACTCTAAAATTTGCCTAGATTTCAATGGCCTCCTTCCTTCATACTCTTGCATGTCCTGGATACATAAACATACAAGTTATGTAGACTTTGAGTCAGAAAAAAAAGAAGTAAAACAAAAGATAAACTAATGTATATAATAACAGAATGCATGGAAAATGCAATGAATATGATAGGAAAACATGACTAATTTACTACACATCAAACTCGCCCAAGATTAAAGTCTTGCTTGTCCTCAAGCAAAATTCTAGAGCAAATGCTCAACACAATTACATCATACTCATAATTACCTATTTATTCATGTTTTTCATTATATAATCAGTTTAATTCACATGCATTTCATTGTCATAATCATGCATTTTTGCTATTTTTATTCAGTTATTTAATTCAATGAGTCAGCATATACATAATCTGTATTTTCTGTCCAGGGGTTGTTGGATGCATGGTGGTGGATCAAAGAAAGAAAAATGTCTTGTCACGGGCCGTGATAAATAGTCACGGGTCGTGATATCCTTCGGTAACGGTTGTGATGCTTTATCACGGGCCGTGACAACATATACAAGAGATCCATCTTCGGTCACGGCCGTGACACTTTTGTCACGGGCCATGACATTACTCTTGAAGAATTCCCCTTCGGTCACGGCCGTGATTCTCAGATCACGGGCCGTGACATCTTGAGCTGTTAATTCGGTCACGACCATGTCGCGGGCATGACGCGCTTATCTTATTATCACGGCGTTGACATGTATTGTCACGGGTCGTGACATGTGCACCATGTTCGATCACGGTCGTGAAAAAATTGTCACGGGCCGTGACAAAACCCCAGAGTTTGAATCGTTCGATCACGATCGTGACACTTTTGTCACGGGCCGTGACAGTTTGCGGGATTTTGCATAAAAATATATTTTTGATGGGATTTTTGGATGGTTCTGATTTTCTATCAATCCTACTCTAATCCTAGACGAATTTTATCATCCCAAGGCCTCTCGATCCCTATAAATAACACCCAAAACCCTAGAGAAAGGATGCTTGGAGCCTGGGAGAACTTAAAGAAGGAGACGAAGTGCTGCAGGATTGACGATCATCAAGAAATCCAAGGTGTAATTATTCTGTATTATTTCATTTGCAATTATTTCTGTATCTTCTCCTATCTATACAAAGGATGAACTCCCAATGTTTAGAGTTATTTTCTTTTGGAGAATTCTTATTGTAAAAAGGGGAACTGAGAACCCTAGGTTTTGTGAATATCTATTTGAGTTATTTTTCAATCTCTTGCGCATGCTTTGTTGGATTCCTCGGAAATGTTTTTTCTTGATTAATGATTTATGAATGAGTTATCATCTTGGATAAGAATAATTTATTTGTAAGGCATTGGATCTAGGAAATTATTTAATTTTTATACATTGCATGACACATCTGATGTCATCCTGGATAGGAATGTTGGATGTCATCCTGGATAGGAATGTTGGAT
>LTAE01003475.1:0-24969 GCA_001647135.1 Pontederia paniculata
TTATGTATAATCATCTTCTTATGATCACTTGATAACTATGACAATATCATTTCATTAGCTCTTTTATTCCTCAAAGACATTAATCAGGTTAATCTCCTAAAAGATCATATGTACAATTTTCTCCAATCAATTCACCAATTTTAATACTCAATAAATGTAATACCTCTTGTTTGTCAAGTAGTAAATAACCTCCTTAAAATATTGTTATACAAAATAATCAATCTTTTTATTTTCATTTCTATTACTTTATCAGACATAACATCCATTTGTACTTATCTTGCTATACTAAACTTGTCTATCATCGATATCTATCATTCATGATTTTCCATATGCATCATAATCCTTATCAAATTAAGTGTCCACTATCATAGTTTGAAAATATATCTTTCCTTAATCATTTCTCAATCATCCTAATCATTATATTCAGTCATCATTTAATCTCTCTGATCCTAATCAATACTTGCATATCATGTGATCATCCTCATTCTTGTACATCCTTAATAGAATAGATACTTAGGTAACATGAGACGCATCCCAATTCTTTTGAGTATAGGATCAAGGCATATACTCATGTACGTTGGTCATATCTCAGAAGTGATAATTTGAGTAACATATATGGATAAAGACTTTTACTTTCAATATAACTCTTGGAGTAATTGCACAAGATCTATGGTGATCCTAATTTTCTTTACACTTTAACTCTGGATGTTCCTCGATATTATAGAAGTTACACTTCATATCTAATTGTATCATGTTTGGATAAGGAGAAAGATTGTCCAATTCATGTTCTTACATGAAACTTTAATTATGGACGATTTGATAGTCAATTTAATCAAGAACATACACTCTCATTTGCATGTGTTTTTCAGTGTCATGTGCCTTAGACAATATTGTCTTTGTTCATATACAATGCCACACTTACTATGCCACTAGGATGTCAACATGACCTATATAGGTCTCATCAATATGATCAATCAAATCATGTCTCACCATACTCTTTTCATCCACTCATTCTTATGAATCATCCTTTGGGTCGCAATGGCCATTATAGATGGTACTTTAATATTGCCAATTGCATAAGCGTTAACATAACTATCATCAACATTCTATGAAGTGAGACTATTGGCATTTCCTTTCATTATTGATAGTCATGATGTAGGTGACACTTGGTTACTCTGTTATAATATTAATATCAATCTTAATAACTTATGGACTGAACAATTAAATTGTTCCTCAATCTCATCACATCTTGGTCCTATAAGTACATCCTTAAATTTTATAATCATCATTTTAAAATCTTGTAATTGCACAATTTAACTTCCAATCAATATTCTGATCATCAAACATTGCAATACTCATATATTTGTTTTATTTATTTTCACAAGAATCTTATTAATATCTTTTGCTCCTCAAACATTATTCTTAATTCCTCATGTCCCTAAATAACATCCTTAGGAATTAGGTTATATCACTAATTGGTATGCTATGACATCATATCAATATTTTTATCAAGATAACTCTAACTCTTATAAGAACTAGACCTTACGGGTCATCTGTCATATTTATTTCATCCACGAGAGAATAATAAATCTTTATTTTAATCCTTGATCACATTTGTCACAATATTTTGGGAATCTTGATCTCACCCATGCTAACTTATCGCGTGTCTATGAAGGATACCATATTTAGTTCACAAAATAAGTCGATAGTCAATAACGAATCAAAGGTTCATTAAAAAGATAAGACCTTACTTACATTGTTTTGGATGGTGCTGTGATTGATGTTGATGCTTTTGCACATGACTATAGACTAAATAGGGTCACTATTCGGTATAGGATGTCAATAGAATCCTAACGTTAGGCTCTGATACCTTACTGTAATGCCCCCAAACCCACACCCCGTCACGTGGCAAAATATGAACTCGGGGACGCGACGACGATGCGATCCTTTGACTAATAATTGGACTATGTTGACCAATCAATAAAAATTATTTAAATGCGGAAGACTTTAATCAATTAAAAATAACATCCAATAAAGTAAATGCGGAAGTCTGAACAATATAATGAGTGTCATAAATCTGATGACTCTAGGGATGACACTAAGACCCTATCATGTGCATAGCATCAACATCATCACGAGCAATCTGTAGTCACCAGCATCATTATCCACTGTAGAACTGGTACCTGCAGGGAAAACAATATTCCATGAGCAATTACGCCCAGTGTGTAAGGCACGAGTAGATATAGAATCATAACGATAAGAACGATAACAATGAACTTAATACCGATATAAATTAATAGGTGGTGATATGGTGAGTCAACAATGTAAATCAATGACTTCAAGACTATACAATCCGATAATATCACTTTGAGATTTATCCTAGTGTGAGACAATATTAATTTGGATGGCAATTGAGAGGTCATCCAATCTGATACAATCTCTTTTATAATAAGACTATTCTTTATATAACGATCCGATAAGCCCAAATGGTAAGGGGCAATTTTCAAGAAATAATGGGACAGAGATCTGATAAATGAAAGGACGATGAAAATAATGACAAGACTGGTCAACTTCAGTAATATGGAAACTCGATATTACTATGATGAATAAGATATACACATAGGGTGCAAACCATAGGGTCAACAATTTCGATTGAAAGTCCATTGGCATTCCAATTTTGATGTCACACCCCGTAAGACATTAGGGTTTTTCTCCTCTTCACGGTCACGGGCTGTGACTAGTGAGTCACGACCGTGATGAGAAGATCAGTTATGTTCCTGGTCCATGAAAAGTATCACCTCGAAGTCATCTCGTTGTGGTGGTTACGGGTCGTGATATGACATCACGGGCCGTAAGTTACTCGTACGGCAGTCACAATCGTGTAGGATGATCGATCGCGATCCCGACGCCTTTTCGATCTGTGCATATTGGTCACGGGTCGTGACTAGGGTGTCACGACCGTGACAGTAGAGTTACGGGTCATGACAGGGGTGTCACGATCGTTAAATCGGTCATCACGATCACGATTGACATCACGGTCGGATGGTGAATGCTATTCTGGGTCTGGGCACATCGTCACGGGTCGTGACATGGGTGTCACGACCGTGAGACGGTCATTACGGGTCGTGACCTAGGTATCACGACCATGATCTTCATCATTACGGGTCGTGACTCTGGTGTCACGGTCGTGGCGGTAGAGGGAGCTTCCGGTTAGTCTTTCATTACTGGTCGTGACTCTGATGTCACGACCGTGATGGTACAAGGGGTTCTTCTGATTCGTCTGATTCATTCGTTAAATATGATTGGGTAAAAGGAGATGAAATCTAAGTTTGACGCATTATAACATTAATTCAAAATAGTATTTAAGAGCATGATCAAATATGTTATATAAATAGAGAACATCATGATCTTAATCATGAACGAATATTCAGCGGGATATAAAAAATCTGGAGAACCCTAGGACGATCAACGATAAAAATCCAATATTAAGAGGATTATGAAGAATCTTTAAAACTTTAGGACATGATCAATACTATAAAATCTTAATCTACTAGTGATCTGCCACAATACACATCTTATGGCATAAGTTTTTCGTCTCGATCTTCTAACATCCTCGTCTTTCCTCTGCAGCAATTTCTCTCCTACAATTTCTCTCGATTAGGAGATGACAAATCAAAGAAAAGGATAGTCTTTCAGCCTTAGCTTGAAATCCTTTGGGTAAGAGCACATGGAGAGAAGAAAGCTAGAGGTGGCTAGGAAAAAAATGCAAATTCTTAAATCTTTATAACTCAAAAGTCCAAATTTGTTGGACAATCTGAATTTATTTCAGATTTAAATTAAATTTGAATTTGAACTCTAATTTCTTTTTCTTAATTAAGGAAATATCTTTTAAGAAAATAAAATATGATATAACTTTCTTAGAAGATAAAATTTGAGAAGATAAATCTGATTAGATTTGGAGATAATTGGGAATGAAAGTTAGGTAGTTACAGATGTAACAAGAATTTAATCAAAATTCAAATATTATTCCGTCGGGCTTCAATTGCAAAATTCTGGATCCTTTAGAAGACACACAATTCACATTCGATGTGAGCTTCTTTACTGATAAATAAAAATAAAATAGAAGGTTTTTTTCGACAGGAAATATAACAAGTTGATCGTGTAATAGAACTACTCGTGGCCGAATGATGGAACTTCGAATTGATTCGGGCTTAAAAAAAAGCAATGTCACTATAACAGACCTGCTTCTTTGGTGAAGGACTGGTGAAACATAGATGAATCAAATGTTTGAAACACATGCTGAATGACTCGTAGTCTAGTCACTTGTGTATTTTGCCGTTGCCTTATTGATACGAGTGACGGTATTTCGTCAGCAATTGCGACATTGGCCTGATTGATGAACACAAATAAGTAGCATTGCCATTATCTTTGATGATCCGCATATAGAGAGAAGCCTCCATATAGAGCCAAAATAAGCAATGATCTATACCAAAAATAGAAAATAAAAAACTGAACTTCGGTTAAACAAAACCATCCCTATACAAAACACTACAGCAATCTTGTTGAGTTAGTTAAATTATATAAATGTCCCGAGACATTTTAAATGAAACGTTAGTCATCAAACAAACCTATTTGATTGTTTCAAATCTTGATTTCCATAAAAAATGGCATGAAATGAAAATTTATCAGGCATCTCACTCCTGCATCTAAAAAAGTTCATATACAGTACCAACTACATTTGACAGCAGGAGAGGAAACCCTAAAAATGCTGAAAAAGAGAGAATAAAGCATCTTTGAACAAATTTACTCAGAAATATGGCCTAGGTGTATACCTTGTGACAAACATAAGGTTCAATTCCAGTTACAACTTATAGCCATATTTAACTGACAATCATGTTTACTTGGAGCTGTGCAAATTGCTGCTACAAAATCAATAGTATGATTGCAAAGTAGGTGACTTCCTCACAACTGCAAAACAATGTTAACAGCTTACAACTGATGAAAGATAATATGAGTTGAAATTTGTGATAATCACGTTGCGAGTTGATAATGCTGTGTAAAGAAGATTACGTAAAACACATGCTCTGTCAACATCTAGTACTTCAGCCATTCTATTTAATGGGAACTTCTAATCACTGTATAGCAATGCATATAAGTATTAATATTCTCCATTTGATTGTCAAGAACAAGAAAAGCTAATGCACATTGGTCATATGTGCGCATTGGTCATTACTGGAACTAGTCACTATATGAGCGGCCTGACATGAGAGGGAAGACAGGTAGTTGATTTGACTTGGTTTGTATTCAAGAATGTTGGAAGGCTATTTCAATTTCAGATGGATTTGGAACTCAGAATTATCATTTCTTATGTAAGATAATTGAAATCCAAATTACAAAGAGATATTTCAGATTTCCCTTGTGGAAAGTTGGAAACTAAAAAAACATCTTTATGGACATAATGCAGCGTCTCTTATCCTTTGAGCATACCTGAAAGTGTTAACTCCAGCAATGCAATCAAGTATGAACAGTCGCTACTGGCATGCTTGGTTTACATCTTGCTGATCCTATTTAGATAATAAGATTAGCATCTTCCTGCAATTCACCTGAAAATTGACTCAGCGCAATTTTAATAAAAAAAGATAGAAGAAAGCAAATCAAAATGTGCAATACCAATTTATTTCAAAGAAGGCGCAAAAGGAGCTGGACACGGTGACACCATCTGATCTGGTAGTTGGTTTATCAATTCAAAACTAGCCTGAAGACAAGCATGAAGTATTTTTTTCTCCAACTTTACTAGTTGAGTTGCAACCCTTTTCTTTGGATCCAAATTTTGATCTGCCAACTGACATAACACAACAATAATACAATTGAATTAGTTGAAACCCTATTTCTCATAATACCACAATCAAAGTAGTTCAGTTTAAACACAATATTATCACAATCAATACCATAGCTTCATCCTGGCTTAAGGTTGTTGGGTAGCCTCCCAAACGAGCCTCAAAATAAGTTACAAGTTGGTCAAGCACTGCTCGTTCCATGCATGCACTTGCCTATTAAGACAAAAGAATAATATGTCACATGAAAAATAACAAACTCATGACCAAAAAAAGGAATGTGAAGAACAGGAAGAAATGTGCAGGAAAAAACCTATGAGCATTTATATGCATGCAAGGAGGATTATTAATTGATTAATTTACATAAGGCACTAGAAAGAAACTACACTCAGAAAGAAAATGTGAACAATATAGTATTTTACTTCTCTATTTGAGATGCCCCCTCCACAAAACTGTCCAACCCTCCTATTTGAATAATCTAATTTACATCTTGTTGAGAATTATATAATGGAAGCTATGGTGTAAATTTGCCTTTTGAAAGAGTCTGAGCTATAGGTAGGAGATAAATGGTTTACTCAGAAGTTCGTACATGAAGAAAATAAAGTTAGGTGAGGTGCTAACTTACAGGACAAGTAGGCCCTTGTGAGGATATAACAGACTGCATCTCAGTTGGATCGGAGACATAACCTAATCTTAAGTAAGGTAACATTTCTGATATAGCTTCTTTCTCTTTTCCCACATAAACCTGGAAAAAGAAGCTGGAATATTCAGATATTATCATTTCGTAGATGTCAAGTTATAGAACCACATACATGAAAAACTTGGACAGCCAGTTTTCCATTTCGCTGAGCAACCATTCTTTTCTCCTGGTATTGAGGATCTTCAACATCTAGAGATGCCTGTATCAAAAGAGACGTGATACTAAGTCAAATCAGCCAAAGTCCCCTCACAAGAAAGCACTAAAGTTAGAGATCCATTCTCTTTTCATAAGAAGCATGAATCAGGAATAACCTCAATGATTAAGCGATCATAGGGATTATCCTCATCTACAAAACCATAGTTAAGAAGCAACCTTGAATTGGGCTGTGGACCACACCTGTAAAATCTACAGAGGTTGAGATGCCCATGAATTATATTTTTTTTTTGAGTAAAAAGAGGATGACTACACAAATTGGCAGCATGAATTATATATTTGCATACACAAAAATAATGATCTAAAAGCATGTCAAGCTGCGGATCTAGAAGGAAGAAACAAAGGAACCACATTAAAAACATGTGACATAAACTAATTATAATACCATATTGCAATTGGTTCCCCAGCCTTATATGGTCGATCAACTACCAGTTGAACAGCATCATCGCTAGCAGTTAGCATTGCTTTGCAATTGCTCTTGTAAGCCAATAGTGGAGGTCCTAGAGGAACTAGCGCAAACCTCCTAGCCAAACTGACTTTCTGGTAAAACCAATGGAAGCAAAAGCATTATCATTTGAGTAAGTATGATGAATATTAAAGCATCAGTCATATGAATGAAAATTTACTTGGACGGATTATGATTAGATATTCAGCATACAAATATCTCTATGTCTAGATTGTTTGTAAATCAGGTTTATTACTAAAGATATAATTGACCAATTGCCTGGTTGTCATCATAGTTCAAATCAAACCATCACATGGGTGTTATCACTAAGGATTGGACTGACTGTTAACACATCCATCTTTGTCTCCTTCATGGCACACATTTCTTATTTAATGAATCCGCAATTCAATTTTCAGAAACAATGCCCAATAAAACAATTGTTGTATACACTCTCTTCCCAATTCTGAATGCACGTTGAAAGGAGTATAGAAAGGAGAAAATGATGTCAGTTATAGGTTAGTTAAACATAAAAGAAGAAGCAAAATATTTCAATAAAAAAGGAACTAAGGCACTACATCTGCGCTATCTTTAGAACCCTAGCCAAGCCATAACCAACAACAATAACGGAATCAGTACCTTCCCAGGGCAGAGAACCCAAGTGCATCAGATGAAATTTATGCTAAAGTTTTTCTATGACGAAGTATCCAAAAGTTGAAGGGCTATTCATCATTTCTTTTTTATTTGTTGGAGTTTGTTCAATTTCACTCTTGTTTTACGACGTCTGTCAAGTCCAGCACTATTAAACATGATACATTTTTATCCAGCAGCAGATCAGCATGACATGTAAGCATATTCTAAATCCTTGATTTACATGATGCACTTATATGATGCGCTTGCATGACTTTTTCTAAGGAGTTTGCAAATCATATATTCACATAGATTTATGTAAACCATTTTTACTTTTAACTCGTGTATTCATGAGAAAGTTTGTTTTTCATATCATAATCCAATTACTTTGGAGAAGAGAATGGAATTTATTTGAGCTACCTGTAAATGAACTACACATGATTGGACAGCAATGAATGCCTGTTTAAAAATCTCAAATGGAAAAGCCTCTGTTGGTATATCATACGGATATTGCTGCAGCACAACAAAAATTTCAGGTATCATATAGCGTTAGCAATAAGAATCAAGAAAAATATCCGTAGAGAGCAAGCAAGACCTTGAAGAGTGATCCAGCCATGAACCAAACCGTGTCAAGTTCATTGTATTCTCTCCTTATTCCTTCATCCCTTTCAAGAACTTCAGCCTAATCAGCAGATATGATGCAATCTTCTTAGCAACCTTGATAATTCATAAATTTGAACAACAAAATGGAAGCTTTAATGAATTATTTCCAGCTTTTCTGCATTCAAGGTGATATTAGTTTCGTATTTAGCCAATATAATGGCAGTACCCTTGTAGGACTGCCATCCAGGTAATCTAACTCTGATTCAGACCACAGAAGTGGTGATTCAGCTGACAATTGACCTCTTCCTCGTTGACGATCAAGCTCACTAATGAATGGATGCCAGGAAGATTGCTTCCCCTGCTTTTTCTCATACATGAGATATAATGCCAAGCAGGCTAGTTCAGACAACTTGTTCGTAGTTAATAGCTCAGCTGCACAAGATGAGATATTAAGTTATAACTGGGTGGATGAACGAAAAGAACAAACATAATATCATACATCCATGGGTCATAACCACATTATCAAACTTCAATGAGAAACAAAAAGAGACAAATAACTTCCTTTGTCAGAAACTCAGAATCGAAATGTGTTCTTTTCTCTTTTCTTACTGTTCTTTCTTGAGGGGGTTTAGTTAGCAGATTTTATCAATTTTTTTCTTCACTTTTTTAAAATGCTATTTTCTCTTACTATTCTTCCTTGAGGACAGTGCATGTGAACATCCACAAATGTTGTGTTGAAGACATGGAAGCAACATAAATTTTGCTTTAGAAAATTTACATTTCGACTGCTTCTTGTTATCCTAGCTTGTGGAAAGTCACAAGGATTACGTGACCGAAGAAGGATGTTTTAGCAAATTCAACAGATGATCATAGAAGCATTTTACTCTAACTTACAATTATTGATCTCCCTCCCTTAAATAGAACTAATTGAAAGGGAAATATCATAGCAGTGGCAAGAGAAACATAAAGAAGATGAAGGGTCACGGATTCCTCACCTATCGTTTCGTTCCCTAGAACTCTATCAAGAGTTACGACCAGAGAGTTGGGCACGGAAAACGCCACATCCCCCGCCTGCCAAGAAAGCCAATTCGAATTGTTCAACGCACATCAATAAAACAGAAGCACAGAAGCAGAAATCACAAACCTACCCGACGCCCTAACTCGTTAAACTACCTTTAGATCCTCGCTCGCTACAACGTAGTGGGTCGACCGGTGCTTCCCGTCGTGCGAGGGCCTCTCGTCGAGCGCGATCCTGCAGGGGGGCAGCCCCTGGGCGTGCAGCCACGACTTCAGGTCGGCCCCCTCCGCCCCCTCCTTCTCTCCACCGGCGCGATGCGACGCGGCGAAGAGGGTCCCAGCAGCTCCAGCTCCGCCGCCAGCAGCGGCTGAGAAGCAAAGCGGAATCCGGCGAGGGGGGCGGCGTAAGGCAGCGGAGAGGGGTAACAAGGGGAGGGGAGCAGTGCGGCGAGGCGCGACGGCGGCGGCGACGACCGGGTGGTGGATGAGAAGGCGAGCGGCGTCCATGGAGGTCGGAGACGAAGTTAGAAGAAGGAATTGGAGGAAATGGAGGGGAAGGAAGTTGTTTGTTATTTTGCTTCAGAGAGGCGATAAGGAGGAGGTAGACTGCTGAGGCATGTGTGTGTACTTACCAACACTTGAAAAAATAAAAGAGCGAAAATAAATAAAATCCATTGAGTTGTTCGAATTTAAGATCTTTCTCATATTAAAATTTAATTTATTTATCAATTGAATTAATCAATTATTATATCAATACATGATACAACTAATTGAGAAAAATGAGAATGTAGAACATTTTTTCTTGATATAATAATACTTTTATTGATTTGATATCAAATTAAGTAAAAACAATTATGATAAAATATATTATTGAGATTATTTGATAATCGCAGTCAAACTTTTTTTTATTTTCTATTAATCTGATAATAATCATAATCAGTCCTACTATTTTTTCGTACGAGTTAGATAAAAAAAATTAATTTATGATGCATGACTATCTAATAGAAGAATTATAAATTAAGCGTGGAAAGAGGTGCTTTGTGACCTTGTTTACATAAAGTCGATTACAAAAGGACCATAGATCTTAATTAACAAATTAATAGTTGATAGATAAATTGATTAACATTCTACATTATTAGTTGTTTAAATAATCGGTGTTTGAAATGACCTAACCCTTTCCGCACAAAAATGTTAAAAAAAATAGTAAACTTTTTAAGATATCAAGATTAAGAAAAGAGCATCATGTATAAAACATTTTCATAGATAAAGTTTTATCTAGTTATAATATATCCTTAGGAAATACACTTAATTTAATTTTTAAATTGTGTATAAGTTTCATGGATTTTGAGAAAATTTTAAAAATCGAAATATTGACCAAATTTATTCTTTGGTGTTTGATTAAATTCGAGAATAACTCGATATTCCTCGCTCACCCTAGAGGAGTATGTCAGATCTATTATTTTCTCTTGTTTCGTGTATAATCATCATATTATAAAATATATCAATCGCCTTAGAAATTTTCTTATTCTCGTTCCATTTGTATCGGATATTTATATAATTTTAATTTTTATATTAATGAAATAATAATTCTATCATCTAAAGTTATAATTGTCATGACCTCGATTCAAACATTTAAAGATTTGATCGATCAAATATAATATGACGAAAGTGTATTATAATTAATTTAATATCTTATATAGGTATTATCATAAATGTAATCATAACATATGCAATATATATATATATATATATATATATATATATCATAGCAAATCTACATCATTTTCGTACTTATACATTATGCAATATTTTCTTAACATTTAACAGTTTTATACAAAAGTTATATATAACAAGGAGATATGCATTCTTAAAAAAAAAATCAAATACTGAATCTCGTATATATCTCAAACAAAAGTACTTCAATCTCTAAAGAGGATCACCAAATATGATCACAAGTTCACAACACTAGTCTACTGATTTAGAAAAATATTGGAAACGACATTATGAGCAAATCACAACTCAATAAGTAGAAAATTCGTGATCTATATTATATTAACACCTAATCAATTCGAAAAAAATAATATAACCATATATAAATATTAATTAGACAAATACATTGTATCACCAGAAATTTGAAACATATATCACAATCCACGTATTAGATAGCCATAGCATATCATAAAATATTTTATGCACTTACGCAATCATGCATAAATTATGCACATGTCATATCACATATTCATATAATGTAACATCTCATGCACTTATGCAATTATGTATGTTACATATCACCAGAGGTATTATATGACACCCTTAGGGTATAATATCATTCCTACCGAGAAAATATAGTATCCCTTAGTGATTGTTTGGATTGTAGTATTAGGAGAAACTATGTGGGTGGAGTAAGTTAAATCATGTTTAGATTAAAAAAAATTCTGAGGGTCATAAGGGATTTGATGGAGTTGCCTACAAACTTCAAATATTTTATTTTATCAAATTGATGAAATTAGGTGGGGTGAAACTTTTTAGGCAAAACTACCCATTTAAATAACTTTATAAAATTATGTCATAATTCATTTAAAATAATATTCTTCTTATATTATTTTGATTTATAATAGAAAATATTTGACTTAAGTTCATTTATTGGTTTAGCTTTTTTCTATCTTATTTTATAATTATTTAATAGTTACATTTGTTTCATTTTTATTCATTCATATTTTTTTCCCATAGGCTAATTTTTTGTCATAATATTTTAAATCTATTGAATGTCATCATAATTGTCTTTCAAAATATTTATTTTTTATTCAATTTGAGATAAAAGAATTTTATGATCATTTGAATAATATTTTTATTGGTGTAATGATAATATTATTTTTTTCACTCTTTTTATAACTCTCATCTTCAATTTTTTTATCTTTATTTTTAATAGAATAAAAAGATAAAAATATTGTGAAAGAGAAACAAAATATATTAGAAGGAAAAATACTAAAGATAAGAGAAAAAAGCGTATAAAGAGATACAAATAATGATAAATATTATAATATTATAATAAATCAAATAATTATATAATAATATTATATTTATTAATGGTCATAAAATAATGATATGTAATAAAATGTGTAAATGACTTTTATTTAAATTATTCAAACATAACATGATTTACTTTAGTTTATAAATCATCATAAAATTTTATCAAAATATGAGTTTAATAATAATCCACCATAATCTACCACCCGACCTTATACTCAATCATCTCATTTCATCTCTCCGTTAATTGGTTTTCAAACAAAATCTTAGTATATCATACATCTCTTTTAGAGAATTTCATATTATCACTGCAAAAAATATATCATTTTGGTAGAGAAAATAACAAAAGCATGATCTTTTCACAAGTTGACACCATCGTAGAACATATAACATATGATTGCATAATTATTAATTCATTCATTTGATAGATTCATATATAACATGTAAAAAAAATTGCAATGGATATAGAAATATAATTGTATCAACGGTGATTTCATTTCATGAACTTGACAACATCAAATTGTAACAACTTTGCACTTAACTGATTAAGTGAAATCGGTTATAAAATTCATAATAATTAAGAAACACAATATATTCAGATAGTACAAATTTTACCAAAAAATTGACCTTATAAGTTTAATTCATGTAAATATATTCTGCTAACTTGAGTGATGTTAAATATAAAATTCATAATTCATGAAATATTTAAGAAAAATAGTTTATTCTAATTTTAAATGAAACTATACTTCGGATGAACCCATATAAATATCGAAGTGTTATCTTTTCTAGGGAGGTATCAAAAAATTTAAAGATTCGTATATTATTATGTTTCATCTCAAAATCTTAATAAATCATGTGATGTATAATGTAAAATTTGTAGCTTCCACTTTACATAGCATATGATATGCTTGTAATTTTCAGTTGAATTTGAAAGTAGACTTTTATCAATGTGAGATATAAAAATGTATTGAACTCGTTCTATGAATATTATTTTTTATATAATTTATAATTCAGACCAATCACTTCAGAAAATAGAAAAAATGAGTCTTAATAATTTACTCATAACTTATAACATACAAATCTAAATAATTTCAAGGGGATATAACACAATGAGCTTTGTATTTTTTTAAAGAGTTAAAGGTAGCAAAATTTTTTATAAAGTTTTAGCAAAAAGATTTTGTTTCAGAGTTGTGTTCTACTTAAAGAAATCTTGAATTAGAATTGAGTCATATTTAGTAGAAAATCAATGGCACATGAGATTAAAACATGAACATAAAGACTCTTATTTAACCAAATTCATATGATAATTAATAGAAGAAGGGTTAACTACATACCTAAATTAGAAGCATAAAAAAAATTTCTTTGAATTCCCCAATTGTTTTTGCTCTTGCACCTAGCAACTTCCCTCTTGATCTCAGCCTAGAGTTGAAAGAACATAAAATGATATGATAATGTCTTTGAAACTTATCCACCTTTATATATATGCCAACCTATGGTCGGTTAGAGAGTAATGTGGAGTTTTCCCCTCAACTTATTCATATTTATATATAATGTCATTTAAGTAAATGAGATGATATTTTTATTTATATTTTATTTATTCATTTACTTAAAACATTATATGTAAATAAAAAATTACTATACATTTGAATTTAAAAAAATACAAAAATAATTTTTAAAGAAATCAAATTTAACTTTTGGGCTGAAAAACAAAATCGATAGTTTCACATTTTTTTTCATTTTGATACATTCATTTAACATAATTAAAACTCTTCATAATTTTTTTTAAAAAATATAATTAGTATTTTTTTACATATGAAAATAATTATCATAGTTTTATTTTTCTTAGGTCTTAGATTTTAAAAAATCATATTTTCATGACTTAAACGAAATTTTGACACTTTTATCTGACTATTAATGTTGAGGTTTTTATCTCAACATGATTATCATTATATATATGTTAATCATACAATGTGCTATTAACACATGATATATCATGTGAATTAAGTCACAAATATTACAATAAAAAATAAAAAAATATTTATTTTATTAAATTATGTTTTCAAGAAGAAAAAATTGTTGTTAAAAATAGAGAAAATTTGAAGGTATTTCCTATTCACTTTATACACACACCCATATATATATATTTATAATTAAAAATATTATTAAATATACATTACTTATACAAGATAAATAAATTATTTGACAAATGAAAAAAAAATTGACGATCATATGAAAAGGGGTAGATTTACACTTCTTTTAATATAAGGTTAGATATGAGAATATTATAGAAGAAAAATGGACTCTTATTTTAAATATTTGAATTTTTTTTGTTGTTAAGAGTCGCCAACTTTAACTTGTAAAGTATGGGCATGTTTGTTTAGCTGTAATTGCATTTACATGTAAAATCAATTACTGTAAACACAAAATATATGTTTGGTTAGCTGTAATTGTAACTACTGTAATGTAATGTGTGGAAAGTCAATTACATGTAAATGCATTTACATCAGAAAATAAACAACAACAACAACAACAAAGCCTTATCCCACTTGGTGGGGTCGGCTACATGGATCATACGACGCCATTGCGCTCTATCAGTAACCAAATTTTACATCAGATAATAAAAATACGAAAAATAAAAATAAATGAAGAAAAAATAAAAATAAAATAAAATAATATTTTAAATCTTACTTGTATTTTATTTAATTAATTTTTTTATTAATATATACTAATATTTTATTTTAACTAAATATTGACATCAACTTTTTTATTATCAACCAAACAACGTAATTCGTTTTTCAGAATTTCATTTACATCTATCCAAACTTAGGAAAAGCAACTACTGTAAATACAAATCATATCAAAATTTTCAACTACAATCATTTACATTCCGGAATTACAATTACGTCAAACCAAACTACCCCTATATGTTACATAGACTAACATTAAAATTTTAAGTTATTCATTCAAAATAAATATATCATTGTTACATTAAATGTTGGACGTCAAAACATATGTAGCCTAAGTGCCGCTTAAATTTGTTGACTTAATAATTCAAATAATATTTTGTAAGAGTCGAGTAATTTAAATTTCTAAAAGTTGAATGGCTTATATATTTGAAATTAAAGTTGAATGATCCTTTTGGAAAACTTTGCTCGGCATTTGTCATTTCACAATTAAGACGAAACTGATAACATGAAAAAGTTTCTTAAAAGAATAAGAAACACAAAAGTTATAATAATAATAATAGTTATTATTATTATTATTGAATCATTTTTTGGCTTAATGAAGCTAGACAATGTTTGTTTATTTGTGATGCTTTCTAAATTCAATAAGAGAATAAAAAATCACAATGATTTTGCCAATTTGCTAAAAGAATTATGTATACTTTTATAAAAAGATGTTAACAAGATAAGATGTTACTGTAGACTTTGGAGTACAATTTTTCAAACAATTTTTTTTCATAATTTTATTTTTTTTCAAAATATCAACGTATTTTATATTAAAATAAAATCACTAAAAAATTCACATTAAAGTTACAAATATATATTACAGCAGTACACTTATATTCCCTAAATAATCATACTGTATTGTTGTTGTTACACAACACTTTATTTTCCTTTCTTGGCTCATAAGTGTAATAAGAAAAGAGAAGTATTTATTTATAATTAATAAATAAATCTTCGTCACGCGCAAGTCACATGTGCCAATTCGAGATGGCTTTCGGAGTCGGCGGTGGCAACTTCATAAGGCAAATCCCTAATCGACGTAGAACTCCTCTTTTTCGCCCTCTCGCCAAGCGCGTCTTTTCTCGTCCGGCGTCCATCGGTTCGCGATAGGAGCAGAGAAGTCGAAATAAGAAGCAGACACGACGCGAGAGAGATCAGATCGCCGGCGACTCCCTCCAAGAGGTGCGAATCCCTCGATTTATCCCCTTTCCCCTTCGAGATTCCGGTCGAAGATCCAATTTTTACCCCCCAATCGGCATATACGGCCCTCTAGGGTTCCAATTTTGTTCGATCATCTGCTTCAATTCTCAGTTCTTTTTGTGTGTTCTTTGTGATTCGTTGGCCGTCGCGGGGATTTCAATTGCTGGATNCGGCCCTCTAGGGTTCCAATTTTGTTCGATCATCTGCTTCAATTCTCAGTTCTTTTTGTGTGTTCTTTGTGATTCGTTGGCCGTCGCGGGGATTTCAATTGCTGGATCCTTCTGGTTGGGTTTCCGTTTGAAGGTTTCGTCCGTCGTCGTCGGCCCCCCTTTTTTAGCGGCTGTAATGGCGGCGGGTCGGCACGGAGGTTATAGAGATCACGAGCGCAGGGTTCGGGAGACGGATGCGGAGGTTTCAAGGAAGAAGGATTTAGCTTCCCTGGATCGATACCGGGACGGAGACCGTGCCCGGGACCGCATCCACCGGGAAGAGCGCGGTTCGAAGGACAGAGAGGGGGATCGGCCGAGGGATGTCGAGAAAAGGGACACTTTGAATGGCTATCGCCGCTCCCCACTGAACAATTTGAAGAGTGGTGGTGGGAGCGGAGATGAGCAGGGCAGAAGGTCCGTGCGTGAGAGACAGGTGGCTGATCGAGAGCCTGGAGAGCTGTCTAGTGGAAGCGGATCCGACGACACTGGTGCTCCTGATGCCTGGAGGATGGGTGATGGTAGGAGACGGGACAAGGAGAACGGGGTTCTAGCGCCGTCACCCAGTAAAAAGAGGAAGTTTTCCCCAATTGTTTGGGACAGAGATGATGGCAAGAAGCCTAGCGAAGTCACTGCTTTGACAAATAGGCAAGATTCGTCGGAATATGTTGCTCTTCCGCCTCCTCCCCCATTGCAGGATTCCCATGCTCCTCCATATGAGTCAGTTGAGGTGGTCCGTGAGCCCATGGAGCAGGCATCACCACTAGATGTTAAGGTATCTGTAGATTCACCACATGATGAGTTGAACAAAAAGCAGGATCTGCAGCGGATGGATGAGGACGAAGAAGAGTATCCAACAGCAAGGAACATATCTTCCTCCCGCTGGGCAGATGGAAACAGTGCAATTGATGATGAAACTGATGCATATAATGAAGAGACAACAGCATTAATAACTAGGAAAAAAAGTAGTGCTTCAGGGAGTACTGAACGAACAGTAAGAAAGGTGTCAAGCCCAGAGCTTGGAGAGGTCATTACAAGAGAGGGTTCTGAGGGGACCACATCAAAGTCGTCTGATTCTGGAAGAGAGCACAACGATGATCAATCTATAGAGGTTGATGAGAATAGTTATATGGAAATTGATGGGGAAGAGGATGTTGGGGCTGGATATGATCATTTGTCAGATACTGACTCAGACCGCGAAGATATTAGGGATAGAACGCCAGAACCAGCACAACCACCTCAGAGGTGCATAAACATGCTACAAGGATGTAGAAGTGTTGATGAGTTTGAAAGGCTGAATAAGATTAATGAAGGAACTTATGGCGTTGTTTACAGAGCTAAGGATAAGAAAACTGGTGAAGTGGTGGCATTAAAGAAGGTTAAGATGGAGAAGGAGAGAGAGGGTTTTCCATTGACCTCTCTGCGGGAAATTAATATATTGTTGTCTTTTCACCACTCATCCATCGTCGATGTTAAGGAGGTGGTTGTCGGTAGCAGCCTCGACAGCATATTCATGGTCATGGAGTACATGGAGCATGATCTGAAGGCACTTATGGAGACAATGAAACAGCCTTTTAGCCAGAGCGAAGTTAAATGCCTAATGCTTCAGTTGCTGGAGGGAGTCAAGTATCTTCATGATAACTGGGTGCTTCATAGGTACTTTGTGCACTATTTTTTTGTCAATATGAATCGTTTGAATACTGTGTACCATTTCCTTTTGTCAATACATTTTTTATTCACTTATTGTAGGGACCTAAAGACATCAAACATTCTCATGAACAATCGCGGTGAGCTAAAAATATGTGACTTTGGGTTGTCACGTCAGTATGGGAGTCCGTTAAGACCATATACTCAGTTGGTGGTTACTTTGTGGTACAGGTAAGCTGTCTTTTGCATGCATTCACCATTTTGGGTTTCACTGTCAATGCTGGAGTTTGACTTCTCCTGTTTTCTGTTTTGGGTTGCTAATAATTTTGTTTTGTAATGCATGCAGGGCCCCAGAACTTCTTTTAGGTGCAAAGGAATATTCAACTGCTATTGACATGTGGTCTTTGGGCTGCATAATGGCTGAATTGTTGGCGAAAGAACCACTATTCAATGGTAAAAATGAGATTGATCAACTTGATAAGGTAATTGCTTTTTCCTAAAAAATATTGTTCTCTTCATCTGAATTTGCATTTATATTTTTTATATAATTATTTTTCTGTCTTTTTTCCATGCAGATCTTCAAAACTCTAGGTACACCAAATGATAAGATATGGCCAGGAATCTCCAAACTACCTGGATACAAAGCCAAGTTTGTCAATCATCCGTAAGTACTCCATTGTTGTTCGTTGTCCATTTCTATTTATGAGACCCAATAAGACAGTAAGAACTATGTTCCTCCTGTTTTTCCTGTTGCAGATATAATAGGTTGCGAGAGAAGTTCCCTCCCACATCTTTTTCTGGGCGCCCAACACTGTCTGAAGCTGGATTTGACTTGTTGAATAAACTTCTAACGTATGATCCTGAAAAGGTATATTGGAATAATATAATAGACACTTTTTTATTTGAAATATATTGTTTTTGCTCAAGTCCTCTGTATCTTAGTACTAATTTGTTTTTCCTCTGGAAAACAGAGAATGACTGCAGAAGTTGCCCTGAAGCATCCTTGGTTTCACGAAGTTCCTTTGCCTAAGTCAAAGGACTTCATGCCAACATTTCCTGCTCAGAATGCTCAAGACCGGTAATACACTAGCATTATCAAATTATCATATTCAGATGATATTTATGTGTTCTATGTTCTTTTTACAGAGCATTTATGTTTTCATATATGTAGGCGTCTCCGTAGAGTTATGAAGAGTCCAGATCCCTTGGAGGAGCTTCGTATAAAAGAGCTGCAACAAGGGAAATTAGGGTCCAGCAGCATATTTGGTTAATCGTAAGATCTTCTGACAAGCGGTGTTCAGACTTACAACTGACCTCTCTGTACTTTGACATGATAAAGTGCTTCAATGAGGTGAGAGATGTGCATTCAACATGAAGTTGCGGAAAATGAGATAGTTTCAGGCGTCATTGATCTGTTCTTCAGCAGGCACCTTTCATGATCTGGTGGAGATAACATAGTACTCTTCCTATCCTCTGCAATACAAATTCTCTTGCAGGACTTTCTTAGTCACCGATGAACAAAAAGGCGCATCCTTTGATGCAGCCTGCATCGTAAGTTAAAGCTTATCAGCTTTATTTGTGGCGCCAACCATTTCACTTGACAACTTGAAAGATGTATGTAATCGTTTTTGTGTTTTAATTGTAAGATGTTTAAATCATGGTATTTTAAACGACATACCTGTAAAACTATCTTCAAGATTGGTGCATTGGCTTTTTAATTTTCACATTGTGTTTGCAAGAAAATGAAGGATGTGAAGCGGAGGAGGATTCCTTCTTTTCGATCCTGAAGAATTTGATGGTTGTACCCATTGTAGAGGTAATTTACTATTGATCTTTGATGATAGGAAGATGCATCAGCCACATCATGAAAATGTTCTAACAGTTTATAGTTATTTTAATACCATCTACTGTATTATAATGCTTTAATATGCATCTTCATGGTGGAAAGATTGAACTTTTCTCCAACTACAGTGGTTGAATATATGGTGTACAAATTATTTCTTTATATTTTATCTTTATTAGTTTTATAATATAGTACAGATTTCTACACTGAAGTATGAAGATAGTAGGATAACATGAATCCTCGCTTTTATTCTGTGACATGAATTGAAATATCTTTTTTTGATGGCTTCTTGAGTCTGCATTTGTAGATTATCTTGTTTTTATTCACTTTCAAGCACTTTACACTTCAGGAAAGCATTCAATTGTGGAAACCTTGTCATATATTGTGAACCTCTTTTGCTTATGGCACTCGTTTTCTTGGCCTTCTTCTAGTTTGGTCTTTTCTATCACTGTTTCTTAGAAAAGGTGAAAGTTCAACTTGCGACATTCTCCTTATCTTGACTATCAACTTTCATCAGAATCAGCGTTTTAGGACTTATAGATCTCTCTTGATGTTGGTATTGAAATGGCACTGCAGTATCGAAGGTGTCAATTCCAAGTGGAGATCAAATTCTGTTTTATCATGCTTGAAGATAAAAGGTTCAGTAGAGGTTTGTTTATTATACTTCATACTTCACTACTCATCTAATTAAATATGCTTAATAATTGGCTTTTTTATCCTTCTTTTTGTGTGAGCATAAACTAGTTCATCATCTTGGTAATTCTAGCTTTTCCCCACTGTTTTTGTCATTTCATCATTTTGTTATTTTTCATTTATCGTAGAATTGCCATCATGGTAGCTGTTTGGATAACTTCAGCTGTTGACACCGTCGTTAATGTTAGAACTACTTAAAATAGATCTTATATACTTAGAAATGAATGCTTATCTTTGCTAGTGTAGAACCCGTTTGGTATGAAATTTTGGTTCCTGGAATAGGATCTTTAATGTTCCGAAGGACATTGTATTCCTTTGTTAGTGCTCTCTTGCCTGTTTGGATAAAAGCCCAGTACCTCCAAAATAAATAGCATTGATGCTTTTATGGTGAATAAAATGGTACAACTATCACCCACGAACAGATTGTTCTTATGTTCATTCTTGTTTCTGTACTGAGGGGGAAAGAACATGCATACCCCTTGGGTTGTAAGGGTTGGAATAATATTGTTTATACTTTGTACCAAACGGAACTTATCTAGAGATCAAGAGGTGAAAGCTGTGAGCAGGCTGAAAATGTTACAAGCGACTTTTGGTATTATAACCAAGTTTTTACATTTTTTAGGTAAACATTATCCGATTTAGAAAAGGACTGTAATACAATATCTTATGTTACCCTTCATCATTTCATGGCATGGTTAGATCTGTATGTGTGTGTATTATATACAAATATATTGTTACATTTGTATAAAGATTTGCGGCAGCGCATGCTTCCTATTGTAGCTGAGGGGTACAATATGCACCGTTTCTTGTGGTTTCTCCTGGAAGTCAGGATCTTGATGGACCAAGTGCTCCGATCCTGCTCTTTTACAAATTGTATCCAAACGTTAGTCACGTTTATCCCAATATCCTCTTTTTAGTTGTTCTTTCATGCAATGTAACTTTATTCTACTTCCTTGAGCAAAGTTAAATACTTTTTATCGTATACTTTTTATTTGGTAAAAGAATAATAAAAAATTGAAATTTAGATACTTTCTGGTGACTAATTATTACTGACGAATTTAACAAGTTGCAGTCGATAGCAGTAGCCTCTTCTTAAAATAGGGTTTAAAAGGCGAAATTTCACTAGCGCTTTAGAATATGGAGAATACAGAATTTAGATATGGATTACTTTTTTTATTATATTTTTTGTTTTCATATAAAATATACATCTTTTTTTAAATATGATATTACATTTTCATAAAAAAATTATATTTTGCATTTTTATCTTCTCTTATCATATAAACATTATTTTATTTTCTTGATACTAACATTATTAGAAATAACAAATAAAGTAGTTATTATGTATAACATAACAAATATTTTATAAACTAAGAATGAAAATTATATTATGTCTAATTATATAATATTATAATTACTAATTTGTTCAATTATTTTTATTTATTAAAGATTAAATATTTTTAATAAATTTAGTGAGAGATTGTTATTCGTTATTGGTTAACATTTATCTAGTATTCGTTTAATATTTATATTGATAATTGCTAAACGCCGTATAATAATTTAATAGCTTTAGACTTGAATCCAAATTACTTATATTTTTTCTCTATTTGTCTTATTCTTTTATTCACTTATTTTTTCTTTCCTTTTTTTGCTATTTAATTTATGAATAAAGTATTTGTGCAACATTACATAATTTACAATATGAGAAAAATGAGGGTGCATAGTAATTTACTAGGCACCCAGTGTGGTGCATGATCTGAGCCATTGGTTTAAAAATCAATGACCCAGATCATATTTAATTTATGGTTCAAATTTTTAAATGGACAAGATATATCATTTATTTTTAAATTAATGATCCAGATCATGCACCGCATCGGGTGCATAGCAAATTACTATGCACCCTCATTAATCTCTTACAATATTCACATATAATATAATTTTATAGTGTGAGTCTGCCAATATAAATTTATACTAAAAAAATCTACGTAAGTGAACTTCGGCACTCCACATTCATATCCTCTTAATTTATTTATTTTTCTCCTTCCCTTTCATGTTTCTTTCTATCTTCTTGGCTTTTTGCCACCCAAATCTTTCTCAATCTCGCAGATGTAGTTTCATTTAACGTTTTCCTCCTCGGTTAATTATCCTTCCTGATTTTTGGGTAGGTATGAAACAGAGTAGCACTTTCTATTTTACGTAAAAAAATAATTAAAATCATATAACTCTTTATCTCATGATATTAACATACATAAAATTTTGGATTCAATATAGGTGCTCCCTAGTTAAGTAGGAAGCATCATATTAACTACATCTTCAATCGTAGGACCTTAAATTTAAGGTGAAGATTAAATTTTCTATTTTCTAATTTTTCTCTCTCCTAAATTTATCTATCGTACATTATGTATCATACAGTTAAAAATATGAGTAGAGATAGAAAGTAAAAAAATATATCTATTTTTTTCTAAAATTTTATTATTTATTGCGAACTTTATCCTTCTTTCCTTTATTATTCATTTCCTTTTTTTTCTCATTCTTTCATTCTTTTCCCCTTGTCCTCATAATGAGGTCTCGCTATGTCATCTTCCTAAAAAAAAGGCAAAAATGTTACTAAAAAGACATATCCCATTGGTTGTAACTTTCTCTATTGGGGTAATTTTTTAAGTATGAGTGTTAGAACTAATTTTAAAAGAAAGTTTTAAAGAATATGGAATTTCCTCCCAAACAATTGGTCCTTCAACCTCATTTTCATATCTCTTTTTAATACATGATAAACCAGATGTTGATGAAGGTTTCTCAATCGTGACGCGGGGATTGACACATCCCTCTCTCTCTCTCCGTGTCTCTTTGTCTCTTCCTCTCGCGCTCCCTCTCTGTCTCCGTCAATCTCTCTCTCTACCAAATAATTATCCGTCTTATCTTAAGTAAATCACACGAATAAATTCTTTATTGAAAAAATCACACTAATAAATTTACTTAATAATTAAGTGGTGCCTTTCACACATGCACCACAACTTTGTTTGGTTCAGGATTAAGTTTGAAAAAAATATATAAAAAAATAAAATATTCTTGTGTATATTTCAAATATTAATTATATTCTTATTCCATCTAATGTTTGTTTGGATTGATATGGATAAATTTTAAAATATATTACATCAGAAACAAATAATATAAAATATATTAATAATATAAACTTAATCATAAATAAGATTTGTTTCATTTAATAATTATATATTTAATTAGTTATTAGTTATAGTAATATAGTAATTACCTATTATTAATTAATTAATGACATTACATAATATAATATTAGTAATAATAATAAATGTATTAATATTTAATAACAAATATTCATTTTATTTCGTTTATACGTATAAATTTAATTTATGGTACTATAATAAATAATATTTATTTGATTAATTAATTAATAATGTTATAATATAATATTATTTACATTATCACATAGTATAAATTAATTGAATTTATAAATATAAATATAAATATAAAATAGATATAATATCATGTGTATAAAAATAAAAAATATAATATAATTAAAAAAGAGTGAAATAAAATATATTTTTGCTTTTGAGAAGAATAAAAGAAGTGAAATATGTAATCAAAATAGGTAGTTTCATGATTTGCGAGGTGATTTTTTTAAAAAAATATATTTTATTTTTATGAGTGTTTGGCCTTATGTCCTAAATAAGAAGTTATTATATTATTTATTTTGGAACCAAATGACACTAAAAGAAATATACCCCATTTTGGCTCTTTTTTTTATTTGCTCATTATACTTTAGTAAGATTAAGGTTTAATCCCTTTAAAGTAAATTAAAAATTACTAAAGTAGATAATATTAAACTTAAAACATAAATATTTACTTATTTTCGTTAGATATATTAATATTTATTATTTTTAAATGTAGATTTGGTTGCTTTCACTTTTTAGATGTCAGATACTAGTTTTTCTAAAACGAATATTTTTATTATAATATATTATTTTTATAATTTTTTATATGTAACAGTTTTAAGTCTCCATCTGTCCGCCTCTCTCTCGTACTCGTTCTCTGTCTCTCCCTTTCACGCGCTCCCTCTTTGGCTGTGTTTGGCAAGTAAAAAAATAGAGTTTAGATTAGAGTTTAGAGGTTTGACTTGGTCAAACCGTTATTTTCTTTAGAATAAAGTGTTTGGTAAAT
>LTAE01003475.1:24999-37124 GCA_001647135.1 Pontederia paniculata
AAAAAAATAGAGTTTAGATTAGAGTTTAGAGGTTTGACTTGGTCAAACCGTTATTTTCTTTAGAATAAAGTGTTTGGTAAATCATTTTATAGATTAGCGGTTAGCGATTGAATGGTAGGTTATTTTCATTAACGTTTAGCGGATGAAAAATAGAGGTTGAACTTTTATACCCAATTTACCCCTTCTTTCTTATTAGAACTTCTATTAGAGTTTGAGTTATGTAATAACCATAAATACTTGTCTGTATTTAAATATTATTGACATTAATACATATAATTTTTTTAAATTTAAATTTTTTATTTATGCATGTATATTATTTAAAAAGATTATTCCAAATTAATTATCATAAATCATATAAAAAGTTTTTAGAAATTACATAATATTATAAATCAAATGATTTATCATATTAATGTGTTAAGCTTATTTACGTCATTCTATAATTATTAATTAATTTCACCACCACATTTATCAAACATTTTTTTATTATCACATTAACGAACTGTTAAATATTAACCGCTATCCGCTAAATTTTATCCGCTCTTAAATCGCTATCCGCTTATTAATCCGCTATAGATGTCAAACACAGCCAAATCTCTCTCTCTCTCTCTGTTACGTCTTCTAATTTTTATTATAATATAATAAATATATTTAACAAGAGTATTGTTATCTGAAAAAAATATTGAAAAAAAATTACAAGATTATTTTAGTAGTTGTATCTACATTTTTCTCGCGATATTGTGAACTAAAAGAGGGTAAGTAAAACAAAAAGCTCTTTTGTTATCTAACATAGTCAAAATATTATCTATTAATTAAAATTTTCTTTTCCATTTCTAAGAAGACTTTATATGGGTCTTTATATATGAAATTGTGACAATCAAAATACCAAATATCTCTGCTATCGAATCCCCATATTTTTCTCCTAAAATTTACAATTACCAAATACCCTTTATTCCTCCCCTGTATTGAAAAATTATTAAATACGGAAAATACAAAATCAATTGATATTAACTCCCATAATATACCTGATATGTGAAAATTATCTGAAACAAATCCACGTCACACCTTTTGAGATATAACTATAGATAATCATAATTTTAAAAAATAAACCAATTGAACAAGATAATCATTAACTTGATTTTATTATAAAAAAACTATAAAAGAGGTGTCTGGCATCGAAATATAGTTAGGTAATTTTATGAATTAAATAGGGAGAGATTATAATATGAGATGAAGAAATGAAAAAAAAGTGATTCTATTTTAAAACAACTTTTATTTCTTTAGGTCATTTTTTTATTAGTGATATATCAACCTTTTTTATATTGGCAGAACAAAAAAGAAAACAATTAGCTTAACTTAACACGTGCTAATTTTTTTTAAAAAAAAATCAATTTTCACTTAAATATCATAATCATAATATTAATTAATAATTCAGTTATTTATTCTCCCAAAGATTTGATAAGTATTTAACTTATCAATAATAATAATAATAATAATAATAATAATAATAATAATAATAATAATAATAATAATAATAATAACAAACAACTTAGTAGTAACTAATAATAATAAATTAATAATAAGAGAAACTTAATAAAAATTGTTAATAAAAATTGAAGGATATAACAATAATTGTCTCATTATGATAATTTAGTTTATCCTATCTCATTCAAACACATCTTAAATCTCACATTTTGAATTTTTATATTTAATTCTATCTTCATTAAAACACAATTTGAAACTAATCTATCAAATCAAATAATTTAAAAAAATCGTAAATTTTTATTGTCAAATAAGACCAAAACAATATTATAGTGTCACACTATTTGAATCTCCAAAATCTATGCCAAATAGTTGTATTGTTGTACGCCTTACCTTATACTCCACCCTATACTCCACCGTCTCACACCACCCCTTCATTAATTAATTGCCAAACAAAGCCTTAATGTCTTGTTTGGATTGAGGTATTAGGGGGAATAAGGTGAAAAATGAGTGGGTGGTGTTAGTTAAATCATTTTTGGATAAAAAATTTTAAAAGTCATGTGGTGTTTGGAGGGGTGAGTCACACCCCCAAACACCAAATATTTCATTCCACCAAATTGGTGGAATTAGAGGGTATGAAACTTTTATAAGCAAAACTACTCATTTAAATAACTTTCTAAAATTATATCATAGTTCATTTTAAATGATACGATTCCTTATATTATTTTGATTTATGATATAAAATTATTTGACTTAAGTTCATTTATTGGTTTAACTTTTTTTTTCTATCTTATTTTATAATTATTTAATACTTATATTTGTTTATCTTTTATTCATTCACATTTATTTTTTCTTGGACTAATTTTTTATCATAATATTTTAAATCTATTGAATGTCATCATAATATTTTTTTTCAAATTAGTTATTTTTTATTAAATTTGAGATAAACAATTATTTTTATGATCATTTTTACTTTAGCATCTTAAAGTATTATCATTTGAACAATATTTTTTCTATTTATGTAATTGTAATATTAATTGTTTTCACTCTTTTTATATTTATCTATCATCTTCGATCTTTTATATCTTTATTTCAAAAAAATAAAAATACTGTGAAAGAAATAAAATACATTGAGAGGAAAATAATATTAAAGATAAGAGAAAAAGCATATAAGAGATATAAATAATGAAATATATAGATATTATAATAAATCAAATAAATATATAATAATATTATATTTATTAAGGGCCATAATTTGTAATATATAATAAAGGGTATAAATTACTTTTATTTAAATTATTCAAATATGTCATGATTTAGTTTAACTCATCCACCACCATAAAATTTTATCCAAACATGAGTTTAATAATAATCTATCACACTCCATCACTCCGCCTTATACTCCACCATCTCACACCACTCCTTCATTAGTTAATTGTCAAACAAAGCCTAAGTGAATGACACATATAAATTATTTACTGAAAAAAATCACACGAGTAAATTTACTTGATATTTGAATATGAGCCATGCCTTCCACGCGGACACCTCAAAAGAAATAGACCCCATTTTGGCTCCTAAAAAAATTAATTTGCTTATTATACTTTAGTAAAATAAAGGTTTAATCCCTTTGAAGTAAATTAAAATTCACTAAAGTAGATAATAATTAACTTAAAACATTAAAAAAAATCTTATTTTCATTAGATATATACTAATATTTATTATTTTTCTAAAATCATTATATTATTATTATATATTAATTTTATTTTTTTGTAATTTTTATATTTTTCTAAAATCATTATTTTATTATTATATATTAATTTTATTTTTATTTTATTTTTTTGTATTTTTAAGTTCTCTTAAATTATTTGCTTGGTCCCCTCCCTGACACCACGCATGTGATCAAATATGAATGCGGTCAATAAAAAAAGAAATAATAACTAATAAAAACACAGTTTTCTCAATTAATAGGTATCGCACACTTCACCCCACCAAACGCAGTGACGCGCCTCCTGCGTGAACTCCAACTCTATAAGAAAAATGGCGGAAGTTGCCGCAACCAGGCCGTCGCCGGCGACCTCGCCGTCATCTATGCTACCTCTACACACAGAAGTATCGGGTCCGCGATCTGGCTTCGATGACGTCACGCGAACGTTCCGAAGCCTTCGCCCCGCCGTCTCGCTTCCGCCGGAACGTTCCCCGCTCTCTATCACGTCCTACGCCTTCTCGCTCCTCCGTCACTCTCCAGCCGGAGACCGCCTCGCGGTCGTCGACGCGGCGACCGGCGCTTCCATCACCTTCCGGGAGCTCGGCTGCCGAGTCCGCTACCTGGCGGCCGCTCTCCATGGACCCTGTGGCGTATCCAAGGGCGACGTGGTGTTCATCCTCGCCCCGTCCCGCGTCGAGGTGCCCGTGATCTACCTCGCATTGCTCTCCATCGGCGCCATCGTCACACCGGCAAATCCCATTGCCACCGCGCCGGAGCTTGCCCGGCTCGTCGAGTTGACTCGGCCCGCCGTCGCCTTGGCGACGTCCGCCACTGCCAGCAAACTTCCCGGGAGCGTTAAGGTTATTCAACTCGACTCCGATGAATTCCGGGCTTACTTCGAAGGCCACACCGGCGCCGAAGAAGTCGCCGTCGAGGTGAACCAATCGGACCCGGCGGTGATACAGTTCTCATCTGGGACGACAGGGCGGGTGAAGGCGGCGGCGCTGTCGCACCGGGGTTTCATATCGATGCTGGCGAGATCCCACGCGCTGGTTAAGCGGCCGGAGGGCAGGCTGCCTGAGGTAACGCTGCTGGCGGCGCCGATGTTCCACTCGCTGGGGTTCTACTACGCGCTGAAGGCGGTAGCGCTCGGCGAGACGACTGTCTTCATGGGCGGCACTTCCCGCGGTCGGGGCGGCGCGGACGAGATGCTGAAGGCGGCGGCGTTGCACCGAGCGACTCAGATGACGGCGTCGCCGCCGGTGGTGTCGGCGATGGCGAGGTCGGGGTTGGCGGGGCAGCTCGACCTGGCGGCGCTGAGGCGGGTGTTGTGCGGCGGGGCGCCGCTACACGAGTCCGAGGCGCGGCGGTTCATGGCAAAGTTCCCAGACGTCGAGCTCGCTCAGGTGATGTTCTCCGCATCATGCTGCAAAGCTTAGAATTAATTGTTTGTTATTTACTTATTTGGCTTATGGATTAGAACATGATTAAAAACAAATCACCATATTATCTTCTCTCTCTCTATCTCAATTAATTTAAAGTTGTAATTTTACTTATGAACTTTTATATTTTCAATTATATATATATATATATGTATATATATTCTATGCAATTATTATCTTCATCAAAAAATGATTTAATCTTCTCGATTTTCATATTCTATTCAAATATTATTAAAACTAATTTATTAATCATTTTTTTTTAATTCTCATTATTATTTTTTATTCATCCAACACGAATCTATATGAGAACTTCTCAAAGTCAAACGCACCCTCGGTGAATTAATGTAGTGAGAATTAAAAGCGAACCAAATGTGACTTAAAATAAAAGAATAGATAATTTTTTAAAACATTGGTGAATGAAAATGGGAATTAGAAGTTGAGCGAATCGAGACTCATAAGTAATAATTATATCCTTGAACTTTACGTTACAGGAAACGAAAAGCCAAAGCGAATCAAATCATTAATGGCGTGCATGGATTCATGCATGTACTTTTGTGTACTGGTGCAGGGATATGGTTCAACGGAGGGTGGTGGCATATCGGAGATGGTGAACATGGAGGAGTGCCGCCGTGTGACGTCCGTCGGACGCCTACTACATAACGTCGAAGCCAAGATTGTGGACTTCGCGGGCCACGCGCTGCTGCCGGTCGGCCAACCCGGCGAACTTTGCGTTCGCGGCCCTGCCGTAATGATAGGTACATTTTTATAAGTACTAATTAATTAAATCCTGTAGAAAAATAGTTTTTTATATTTATATATTTTTAGTTAGGATTTAATAGTGTGTAAATCATTTTTTAATAAAAAACTAACTATTTATGTTAATTTTAATTCTAACCGTCAGATATATTACTTTGATGTGGATATTTGTTTTGAAGAATTTTGTTTAACTCGAAATCTGCAGCCTCTAATCCAATCTATTTGTACCTTTTGAACAATTGAGACTTCAATTTATGGAAAATTTTGAATTTATTTTGCCAACTTTCACCCCCCCATAAGGTAAAGCCAGCATTTTTTTTTTTGCACGTATGATATTAATTTATGGGATTCATTGAGTTAGGAAAGACAGAAAGAGTCCCATTTGATTTTGCTTTAAGAGAGATTTTTTCATGCGGGGATCATGAGGTATATCAATGATGTGCCATATATATATATATATATATATATCCTCCCCTGTATATTTTCCTTCCTTTTTCCAGTTGTTGGAGGTTGTAGTTAATTCTGATGATATATCTGATGAACAGATGGCAAGAACCTGTAAGAAATTGGGTGAAGCAGATAAGATTAGTCTTAATCCTGTTGTAGGAGTATCCTAATTCCTAAAAGGGTGACTTTCTGGTTGTGGGATAAAGGAGGAATATCTACTTAGTTCAGGAATATAGTCAAACATTTACGAAAATAAGAATAAATTAACTATTTTGAAAACCGTCTTAAAGTTTGTAAAATCATCTTTTTTTAAAATTTTATTTTACAATTTTTATTCTTCTAAAATTTCGCCATTTTTTTCCTTTAATCATATTTCATATTTTTATTTTTATATATATTCCATTATATTTTTATATTTTTTGTTATAATGATCAATTTTAAATTATTTATAATTAGAAATGTAATACTAATGTGTTGATATAAATAAATATTTATTATATGATTTAATATAAAAATTATTACTTAATTATTTGTCGATTCAAATAATTATTAGTTAATTATTTAAGTTATTTAAAATTAAGTTCAATTTGCTCATAAATAATAAATAACTAATTTTATAAATATTTCTTAATATAATATATTTTTAGTACTATTTATTTTTAATATAACATATTTTAAAAAATATAAATATAAAAATATATATTTTATTTAAGTCAATCTAAACGCTAGATGGAATAAGGAGAATATACACAATAATATTTATTCTTTATACATATTCTTTCTGAATTTATTTTTCAACCAAATGGGGCTAACTTTAAGACTTATTGTTTTCCTAGATTTTTTTTTTATATCAGTTTACCNGATAATAATATTTGACGGTTAATTAGATGTTCTACATAGGCTAACTTGATTAACGTTTAGAGGGTAGAGGGTAGAGGATAAGTTTTTTATTCCAAATTTATCCTTTTTCTACATATACTATATAAATTTTATTATAATTAAGATAAATTCTTATTATTATCTAATAATTATTTATAATATTTCTAGAATGGAAGCTATCATTTATAAAATGCATTTTCTTTTGCTAGATTTTTATTATTTGAATAATTATCTATATAAAAATTTTCAATGTAAATTAGACATAATATATATATATAATCTTCAAGATAACAAAAATAAAAAAAAATAGTTATTGCATTACAATAAAAATATTCAAACGCATATCATATTAAATTTTCATAATTTATTACCTCATGTCCATTTACGTCATTTTATACAAATAAATATATTCAACCGCTAAATTTATCAAACACTTATTTATCAATTTCTTAATTAAATTTTCAAACTCTAATCGCTATCCGCTAACCGCTATATATTGATTGACCCGCTATTCATCATTAAAATTGAGATCCGCTTGTCAGTCGCTCAAATAGCCAAATAGAGCCTAAGGCTCTTGGGACATCTAGCTCTTGGGACATCTATGGGAGCGGCTGTTTTTTATCCCTGGAACAAAAATTTTGAAGCCAAACATAGTCTAAGAGTCATATTTATCTTCTGAAAAAAAATTATATGTTCCTTTTCGACTTTTTTTTCTTTTCAATGGATTGAAAATGTAGTTTCTTTTTTTTTTTAAAAAAAAAGGGATGTATGGATTTGTTAAACACACGTAATATTAGCAAGTTCACATATATCACATACGGTCCAAGGCAAGGCAGGCTTATCTCACATCTAAACGATCACTTTCGAGTTTACATTGATCCTTTTTGAAGTTATGACTAATCAATGGGCATGCATATAATTAATTATTTTACCCTTAATCACTAGGTTACATTGGAGATGAGGAGGCAAATGCATCTTCCTTTGATGCTAATGGGTGGCTGAGGACAGGCGACCTTTGCTATTTCGACAAAGATGGGTATCTATATGTTGTGGACAGGTTGAAGGAGATGATCAAGTACAAAGCCTATCAGGTCTTACTCAAATTAAGATGTGTCTTTTTTTTAATTAATCGTTTTTTTGTCCATGTGTTTAGGATGTGTCCCTATTTAATTAATCATTTCGTGTGCAAATGTGTATTAATTAATTAAGTAATGAATGCCTGCAGGTTCCACCAGCAGAATTGGAGAGTTTGCTTCGGTTCCTACCTGGAGTTGCTGATTGTGCTGTTGTTCCGTATGGCTTTTCGTCTTGTTATTATTCTTTTTTTTTCTTTCAAATATTTATCATTTTCAGGCAATTATAATTCGTTTTTCTTTCAAATATATAAGTTTCACAAAGTAATTTAATGGAAGTCATTCAGGGTTATGTTAGGTATTACATATAATATCAGTTTTCTCTTCTAGGTTATCTTTTTTTTCTCCAAAAAAAAACATCTTCAGCTAATTGTAATTTATCTCCTCCGAACATGAAGAAATCATATAATTATTATTTTTAAATTTGGGGAAACAAAATTAAAATTTCACTAAGGATTTTAATAGAAGTCATTAAGGGTGATTTCAGCATTATATATAATATTAGTTTCTTTCCTAGCTTATCTTATTTTTTCAAATTTAAAAAATGGATATGATATCATAGCAAATAGAGAACTCTAAATTTTAATCCTCACAAAAGTTGGATAGCACCTCATGCAGTACAATGTCCTGACAATTAATTTTAAATTAATAATTAGATATAGTTGTATCTTCATTTTAACATAATTAAATCTGACCTCAAAATTAATTGAGGTGCAATGCAAAATATTATGCACTTTCTTTTTTCTCTAAAAATAATATACATGAGTATTTTCTAGCAAACTTATTCGTCCTCAGAGGCGGAGCCAGGATATTAATTTAGGGGTGTAAAATTATAAAATTATTTTTTATGAAAGATAAATAAGAAAAAAATGAAAATGATAAAATAAGTATAAAAGAATAATAAAAAATAGAGGTAAGAGGAATTAAACTTGAAACTTTTTAATTTTTGTTGCAAGATATTTTTATCTATGGGGGCAGGGAGCGTGTAGCGCACTTTTAATGTAGTGCGTGTAGCGCAACAGAAAGTAACGACATTAACTGTAAAAAAAAATTACATAATATTCGTTTGTACAGAAAGTGTCGTTACTTTCTGTACAACTGCATTACACATTTTTTTTCCCTTTTATCTACTCAACAACAAATATATTGAAATTAAATTATTAGTAAAAAAAATTAACTGTGTCAAAAAATACCAATGCACCCTTAATCCTCTTGACTCCGCCCTTGATCCTACCATATATTTACTTAATATCACTTGTGGTCTTGTATTAGTAGTCAATTAATGCTTATAATAATTCATATGCAAAATAATAGGTATCCTCATGAAGAAGTTGGCCAGATTCCCATGGCATTCATTGTGAGGAAACCAGGAAAGGACCTCAGCCAAGATGAAGTGATAGATTTTGTTGCAAAACAGGTCCAACATATCTCTCTCTCTCTCTCTCTCTCTCTCTCTCTCTCTCTCTCTCTCTCTCTCTCTCTCTCTTCAATTTTCCTATTTAACATAATAAAAAAAGCTTGATTAGCTAAATTAAGCTCCTCATAATTTGTTTTTTTTTTATTTCAGGTGGCACCATATAAGAAAATAAGAAAAGTTGCATTCATTGATTCGATTCCAAGATCTGCAGCTGGAAAGATTTTGAGGCGGGAGCTGCGCAATCATGCAGCAATTCATTCCACTTCTATATCTAGATTATGACAAGATTTGCTTGTCTGTGTGTTCTTTCACTTTACTGTCCACCCCAAGAGCCCCATATTTGAAATTATATTTATTTTGTTAATTTTGGATTCAATTTTTAGAATTTTAATTTTAATTAGATTTATCTCTTTCGCTTCGAACATTGATTTAATATTTACTATATTGAAAAGTTCAAAACGTATGAATTTATAGACAATGATGATAGCGTACAAATTTAAAACATTTTGCTTGAAAGTATTTTATTTAGAGTTACATTTTTTAATCAATTGTTTTTGTTGATTAGTTTTCTCAATAAAATATAAAGAATATTTGTTTAGCGACTTGAAAACTTCTCTAATATAACTTTTATTTTTATTGAAAAATAACTTTTCAGGAAATTTTAAAATGTTAGAATATTTTTTATGTTTATCCATATGTCAGAAAAGAAGCTCAACATCTAATTTAAGATTACATATCGATCGAGCTGGCAAGAAAAAAATAAAAATTATCAAAATGAAAATTAGAAACCTTGGCCAACTGGTTTTAACTTCACACCCTTGTTTAGAATTTCTACTTCTCTTGGCAAAAAGTGTCATGTTTTATCATACTGAGATAAAATTTTCATCACTATTTGTAGAAAAAACTTTCTTTTTCATTATTATCAAAGAAAAACTTTGGATTTCGTGATCAGAAGGCCACGTTTGAATACCTATGTAGCCGGTGGTAAAGGCTCGTTCCAACGATCTATTTGCTATAAGTGAAAATTTATTAAAATAATTATTCGAATATTTATAAAAAAAGCGGAGACATACAAGCATGAGAAAATATGATATTTTCAATGAGAAAAAAATAACTTAGAGCGTCATTTTATTTTATTTTTCTCATTTGTCTCTTTTTTGCTCTGCACCTCATTTCGATTCTTGCGTGAGATGTGATAGTTCAACTAGAGAAAAAGAAATTGATGCCACACATAATTTTGTGGATGCCATCAATGAAAGAGCAATGTCTCATCTAATTATTTTTCACCTTTGATTCGTCTATGTATTAAACGTTTGGGAATTTTATTTATTCTTATATCAGGAATATTGTTCTTAGGATTCTTGTTCTTCGTGTTTTTTATTGCAATTTTAAGTATAATAGAACTTGGTTATATCGCCTTTGGTGACTCTCTGTCAACTAGATAGAATCTCATCTTTTCTAGATGATATGGTGATTTAATCATATATGCAAATACATGTCAGAAGATCACATGAGTTCTCTCTTTTAAATTTGAGTGCAAACTTTTTTTTTTATCATGAGAGCCATTTTTCAACGGACAACAATTTGCTGAGAACCTTTTTTTTGTGAAGCTTCCATTTGCTTCAGAAGATATGCATATATAAATCCTTGAATGTGATTTGGTATTCATACTTTAATGCGACAAATAAGTGCATAGTATAAATAAGCTTGCATAATTCTGATAGTATTTTTTCTTGCACTTTATTTTTTATCTAATGCATTCTTCATTTATTTTTTTCATATAAAACATACGATAAAAAAATAAATAAAACTCATTGGAATGTTTCGAAAGAAAACATATTTTGTCAATTGTGATTATAACACTTCAAGATATAGAGCACAAAATATTTGAAATAAAGAAGCATGAAATAGAATTTTACATAATATGAATGCTAGATATCCGTTTGGTAATTTTCAAATAAAACAAATTAAAGATCTTCAATAGGACCTAAAAATAATTTTAAAATTGTGAAAGAACCCTCTAAAAAAAGTGGCTTTGGATGAGACTACAACCAAAACTCGGTCACTGCACCCATTGTAGTGTGGTAATTGATCTTCGATGTATATATTTTCACTCTTTTGAAGTATCTTGATAAAAAAAATTGACGTATATTAATTTATCATTTCGTATTTATAATTGTTATCTTATTTTTTTTCTTTTTGTTAAATATGCAGAGGGATCCTAATGATAAAAAAATGGTACAAATAGTATTTTCCATATTTTGTTGCACTTTATGATTTAGATGAAGGTACTTACGTACAATTTATAATTGTTGACATACCAACTAAATCATATATCATGGTCATGTTGATACCCCTTATTAACCTTTTATTGTAGGTAAATATACAGTAAGAATATGATCTCATGCCGGAGGAATCACTCCATCATCTAATCCACCTACACCATCAATATGGGAAGAAAGTATTGAAAAACATACTATTGATGATACTATTTCATTTTCTCCACTATGATGAAAACATCTTTGCACCACATTTTGTATTTCGAAGGAGTTACTCTTTTTTTAACATTGTACGTGTTAGAGAATCTAATCTTATCTTTTGTAAAGATTTAATATCATCCAGATCTGTTGTTATCCAGATCTGATCTTATCTAGATTTGTGTTTATCTAGATTAGTTTAGATTAGATGATCTTCTCTAGTTAGATTAGATAGACATTGGTGGTTATCCATCTGATCCTTTTCATGTACTATATATATAGATGTACAGCCTCATCAGAAATATACAGAAAACATTTTTCCATTCTACTCTTTAACATGGTATCAGAGCCATAATAATATTTTTTTTCCTTTTCTCTCTCACCTTCTAC
>LTAE01003476.1:0-34675 GCA_001647135.1 Pontederia paniculata
CGAACCTACGACTTTCTGCTTAGGAAACAGACGCTCTATCCACTGAGCTACAGGCGCTTACAAATTGGGTTATTCATGATTTACATATTATAATAGTGAAAGGTGGAGGTACTCAAAGGAATACATGGTTAAACTGCGTAATAAGATAAGTTATATATTGTATTTTGAAACATATTGTCAACAACTGGATGATCCAATCCACCACGTGAACGCCATGACTCTTCTTGCAGCAAGAACAAGTAAAACAAGCATCAAATTTATATTGAATTGAATGAAAAAAAGTTATAACTTCCTTCTATTTATAATCTCATATATAACACATTCACTTATACGATCTCTGTTACACTGCTACATTACAAGTATATATCAACTACAAAATATCTATGAATGCTATAGTAAAAATTGTCAACCGTCATGAAGAGTTCAACTTGATAACATGAGCATTCTACTCTCAACACCCCCTCTCATATTGTCGGTTGAAATAGATCTATTAACCCCAACTTGTTAGTTAAGTAATCATGTTGCTGCTTCCTAAGAGCTTTAGTTAGTAAATCCGTCAATTGCTCCTTCGTAGGAATGTGTTGCAGTTTAATAAGTTGCAATTGATTTTTTTTCCTGCACAAAGTAACAATCTACTTCAATGTGCTTTGTGCGCTCATGAAAGACATGATTCTCAGCTATTTGTATGGCCGCTCAGCTATCACTGAAAATTTTGATTGGTTTCTGAAGCGATAATTGCAATTCTGAAAAAAGTTGATCTAACCAAGTGACTTCTGCTACGACAAGTGCTAAGCTCTTGTATTCTGATTCAGCAGAGGATCTTGAAACAACATCTTGTTTCTTTTATTTCCATGACACGAGTGAGCCACCAATTTTAATACAAAGTTCGAGACTGAACGTCTTGTAAAAATACACGACGCCCAATCTGCATCATAGTACGCAGCCACATTGTTGTCTTCAGATGCAGGAAAAACAAACCCACACATGGAGATTTCTTCAAGTACCTTACTATTTCTTATAGCTGCATCAAGATGTGATGTTTTTGAATCGTGCATAAATTGGCATAGGTGTTGCACCGCATAAGTAATATCCGGTGTAGTTTTTGTGAGGTAAAGGAGTCTTCCAATTAACTTCTGAAATTATCTAGGCTCATCTAACAACTCATTTGATTCTTCCTCATCCTCACTTTGCTTAATTTCTTTATCATATCCATAGGGTGGTATACTTTTTGTTCAGCTCAAGTGGGGTGCATGTTGGTTTGGCTCCTATGTAACCAAGATCAGATAAAAGTTCTAGTACATATTTCTTTGGTTTAGAAAGATCCCTTTTGCTGATCTTAAAAGCTCCATGCCCAAGAAATAACGAAGATCTCCAAGGTCCTTGATTTTGACACTAACATTCAGAACTTGTTTTGTTTTATTAATTAGAACCATACTACTATCAATAATTATCACATCATCTACATACACTAGCAGTGCAACAAAATGATCCTCTTTCTTTCAAAGTGAACAAAGTGTAGTCATTTTTACTTTGAACAAATGTTGCACTGGTCAGAATATTAGTAAACTTTATATTCCATTGACTAGAAGCTTACTTACAGGGATTTAAGTAGTCGACAAACCTTCTCTGAAGTGCTCCCTTGACTACTTAATCCCTCTGAAATCTGCATATATACTTTCTCAGTCAAATCGCCATTGAAAAAGGCGTTATTGACATCAAGATGAAAAAGAAGCCAGTTATGTTGTGCAACAATAATTAAGAGTGCTCGAATGATAACTGCTTTAGCTACAAGAGAAAAAGTTACATTGTAGTCAACCCCCTCTTGTTGGTTATAACTGTTGGCAACAAGCCTTGCCTTATACCTCTCAACCTCTCCTGCAGTAGTAAATTTAATTTTGAAGACCCGCTTGCACCCGACATGTGTTTTACCAGAAGGAAGATCAACCAATTCCCAAATTTCATTGGCCTTAAGAGCTTCTAACATCAGTTTGCATAGCAGAAACCCAACGTGGATTCAGAACAACTTGTTTATAAGAGGTAGGTTCAGGAACTGATGCAATAGCAGCAAGAAAAGCTGAACAACGAGGCTGGCAATGCTGATAAGATATATACTCATAAATAAGATAAGGAGTAGAAACAACAAGTCCATGATTAGGACCTGTAATATAATCCTACAGCCAAATAGGAGGCCGGGTACTCCTTTTTGGCATGATATCCATAAGAGTTGGAGAAGCTGCAGGAGCTTCTCTTAAAGTAGCTTGAGTATTAGAAAACACAACCCCAAGTGAAATAGAGGGATTAAAATCAGTAGAAGTGTCAACTTCAGTAGAATTAAAAGGAGTATCAGTATCATGAGTATCAGGTTCAGGAGTATTCGGGTCAGGAGTATCAGAATCAAGGGTATCAGTATTAAGATCACACATAAAGAGAGGTGAGAGACCTTCATGAATAAAAATACTAATTGGAGAAGATGAATCACAAGGTGAGTTTCAAGGACCTTGTGGAAGACCATAAGGAAAAATGTGTTCAAGAAATTTGACATTTTTGCTAACGATAACTTGCTCTTTATCAAGGCTGAGAACTTTATATCCCTTTTGTGTCATGGAATAACCAAGAAACACCCTCGGAATAGCTTTCCTATCAAACTTATCACTGATAACTCTATTGGTCATGTAGCACAAGCTTCCAAATACTTTCATATTTGTTAAATTTGGAGGATGACCAAATTTTTTTTCAAAATGAGAAATATTATTCAAAACCTTAAGAGGCGCCCTATTAATAATATTACACAGAGGTTTGAACACTTTCTCCCCAAAATTTCAGAGGCAGTTTAGACTAAAACATCAAGGACCTAGCTACTTCAAGAAGGTGCTTGTGTTTCCTTTCAACAAGGCCATTTTGATGTGGAGTATATGCATAACTACTTTGATGTAAAATCCCTTTTGTGGCAAACATTTCTTTACAAGTTTTATTATGATACTTAGATCCATTATCAGTTCTAATAATTTTGACTGTGTTATTACAAAGATTTTCTGTAAGAGCCAAAAAGGAAGAGAGAAAGGTATAACACTAAACTTTTGTTCTAATCAGATATAGCCAAACCATTCTGCTGAAATCATCCACGATAGTCATGAAATAGGAACAACCATTATAAGTAGGACACTTAAAAAGGTCCACAAGTATCTACATGTATCAAATCAAACATTTTAACACTTCTAGTAGTATTTTCAGTTGGTTGAAAATGCAAATGTGACTGTCTTGCCAAAGGACATACACTGCAGTGTGATATTTATTACAAGATTTGATAGAGGAAATAAACTTGAATCGATCTGTAGGAAGATGTCCAAGTCTTCAATGCCACAATTCCAACACTGAAGAAGTTGATGAGGCTACCACCAAACACGAAGTTTGTGAATATGGATATCTTGTCTCTTGAGTTAGGTAATATAACCCTTTTCTTTTTTCACCAATCAAGCTCTCCTTGCCACTGCAGTGGTCTTGAATGACATAAGATTTATTAGAAAAAATCACTGAACAAGCCAACTCTGAAGTTAACTGTGATACAAAGATCAAATTAAATTTGAAGTCTAGCACACAAAGAACGTTTTTAAATTCTATGTTTCCTTTCACAACAAAGGAGCCTATGTGTGTGACTAGTGACACATTTCCATTAGACAAAGACACATAATTATTGTCTTTTCAACTCTTTGACATTACTCATCAAATTTAAATGAGTTGTCATATGACTAGTTGCACCAGTATCAATTATCCAAGAATTTATATCTCGGTCTGAAGAAACATATTTTATACCTGCCATAGTGGCTATAGAAGTATTAGAAGAAGAAGAAGCTTGGTCTTTGTTTGTAAGTTGAATCAGAATCTTATACTTTTCTTCTGTAAACTATGTGTTGTATTTAGTTGCTTCCTCTGCCTTTCCATTTGAACTTGTATTTTCTGAATCAGACTGAGATTGTGCGGCAAACACAAAATTACTTTGACCTTGTGCCTTATTATTAAATTTGTAATTGGGTGGAAAACCAATAAGTTTGTAACATTGAGATTTCTTATGCCCTGGTTTCTTACAATTATCACATATAATAACATAATATTTCTTCTGTTTATAGTTGTGATTCTAAATTTTTGCCCCAAAGAAGACTATCTGATCTGTATTTTGACCTCAACCTCCTTCGATATGTCTATGTTCTTCTTCTATTACAAGTGAATAAGCTTGATTAATTGCATGAGGTGGACTCATGAGCAGAATATGAGATCTAGCTTGATTATAAGACTCATTAAGACCCATGATAAATTTATAAAGTTTATGTTGTCTAACATACTCTTCATACTTGTTTAAAACATCCAAAATTGGAAGTTCAGGGACCATAAGTTCCAATTCTTCCCAAAGATTCTAAGTTTGTATAATAATATGCAACATTCATGATCCTTGAGTCAAACAATATATTTCATTCTGAATAGAATAAATCCTCATGTCATTAAATTTCTCAAACCTTTCTCTCAGATCAGACCACACCTTAATAGCAGTTTGTGTATAAGAAACATTTCAAACCACTCCTTTGGCCACGGTGCTTGCAATCCATGAAAGTACCAGTGCATTACACTTTTTCCATTGGAATTCCAATCCCTTATCAACCTGATCTAAAGGAAAAGATTCGTCTATAAAACATTGCTTATTCTTTCTAACAAGGCATTAAACATAACATTACTCCAAGTTGAGTAATCTTCAGATCTAGTCAAGCATTCAGAAATTAAAACTTGTCCTGGAGAATCTGATGCACTCAAGAACAATGGACTCGTAATATCAATTGCAGCTATGATAGAAGAACTTGCAGAATGTGCAGTCATCTTGAATCAAAACAAGAATCAAACACAAAAGAATAGGATGAAATGGCAGTAAAAAAACTCTCTAAGATTCAGATCTTCCTCACGAAGAACACTCAGAAAACCAGCAATTGAGCTCCAATAAAATGATAAGAACTAGAGCGATCTGACTGTTCTCTAGATCTGAACCCTCTTGAGACGTGCCTCTGATACCATGTCAAAACTAGATGATCCAATCCACCATGCGAACGCCATGACTCTTCTTGCAGCAAGAACAAGTAAAACAAGCAAAGAAGAAAAGGAGAGAAATGGATTGGGGAAGAAGCAACATAGTTGTATTGAATTGAATGATAAAAAAGTTACAACGTCCTTCTATTTATAGTCTCATATATAACACAATCACTCTTACTATATTTGTTACACTGCTACGTTACAAGTATATATGAGCTACAAAACATCTAAGAATGCTACAGTAAAAACTATCAACCATCGTGAAGAGATCAACTTGATAACAGTAGCATTCTACTCTCAACACATATAAATATGAAGCATCACTATAATTTACACATTTAAGTGATTTATATGTTTTTATTGTCATGTGCATAATATTAATATTATCTCTTATCACACGGAGACGGGAGCAAATGTTGGGGGAGGACCGAAATATTTTTAAAAATATAAATAAAGAAGATTATGATAATAAATACGTAAAAAGATGATTCAATAGGAATTTAACCTGTAACTTTTAAAAGAAATTTCAACCCTTCTAATCATCTGAATAATTATATTTGCTATTAGATAATATATTATATACTATATTACGCACTGGTTTCTTCGTGTTTATATGTATCAAGAACGGGGTTGAGGGACATTGCTAATAATTTTAATTATGAATTTGAATTAATCAAATGATCATGATCGAGTTTATTAAACTAATTGTTAATTCTTTCTCGTCGACTATTATCCTAAACTGTCAAATTGATTATGTTAACTCCACAAAAATCTATCTTAAATTTGACTCTGCACATGCCCGTAAGATCAGATTTTAATGATAAAAAAATGTTGGAACACATTTTTATCTTTAAGTATGTGTGAAATAAAGCATGTATAACAGTGTTTATGCATTGGGTGCTTATTCAATAATACAATGTTATGTAGAACACCTTGTTATGCACTATTAGAATTGCTTTGATTAAAGAAGAAATTTCATTTTTTTTATTCCCCGCATCCATTTTTTCACTAGTGTGCACTATAACGATAAAGAAATAAATAGCTCTTATTTATGAATTAATAAAAATTGTAGATGAAGGATATCATTCACGAGATAGATGGAGGGAGAAGATCGACAGTGATTAATGATGAAATGAATATGAACGACTATGATTGACGGCGGGGCATATGGCAAGGGCAATAATCTCTCTTAACTCGTCGAGGGTATTATCCAATATGACAATATTGAATATCCATAAGGAAATGGAAAAAAAATCCCATTGTTCCATGAAGAGGTCTTTTGGTGTGAATTAGATTTGTACACCACACAACAATCCAATTTCCTATTTTTCATTCGTAAAAAAATTGTAAAATAAAAATAACAAGACAATTATTCGTTATAAAAAACTAAAAGTTCTACTAAATTCGGAAATAATAATTCTCTCGTCACTTAAAACTCCCTTAAATAAACAACAAGCCCCACAATTTAGGTTATAAGGCTTTTTACTTGTTATGGGCTGGGCCCATTAATCACAGGTTAAGATAATGATAGCGGTTCATTCTGGTGGCCCATCGCAGCGCAAGGAACAGACGACGACGATGAGCTCTCTCGCCGCCGGCGCTTCCGCCGTCCACCACCTTCTCGGTAGAATCCTCCCCCGACGCCGCCACACCAGTCCCATTTGGACGCCGACGTCGAGGCCTGCAATGTGGTCTCGATTCCTCTCGTCATCGTCGCCGGGCGTCGCCGCCGCCGCTTCCCTCCAGCCTCCCGACGTCCCCCGCCTTGCAGACACCGCCCGCATCGAGCTCTCTCCGGAAGAGGTTCTCTTATTAATAATTAGCAGCAGCGCCGCCGGCTTTCGATGTCAGCATTTGCTTTATCTCGACTTTCTAAGACCAGAACTTGTTCTTTCTTTGCCGTAGGCGGAGGAATTCGCCCCAAAATTTGGACGAGTCATCGACTGGTACTTTCCTCACACACGCACCCTTTTTTGTTTCTCTTATATTTCTTCGCTATCGCTCAATTGTTGATAGCCCGGATGCTTGTGTTGATTCATAGTTCTATATTGATTGTTATAGTAGACGAGAGACATTAAGAATGACAATGCTGGATTTAGTAGTTAGCCAAGTGATTTTGGAAAACATTTCTATATTGATTTGCTTGATTTTCTTGGTTGTTCGTCCCGACTAGGATGTATTATGATGAGATTTAAAGCTAAACCGCGGAGATTTAAACTCGAGACCCCTATCGTCAACCTTGAATTAATTTGGACAGGATAAAAGAATCTGTTTGAACTTTGAATGAAAGCATGGAATACAATGTTGAAAATCAGTTGCTTAAGACAGAATCTCTGATCGTGTGGCAACCAAAGAAAAGGTTGGGGCTAGTCAAATTATTTTCACAAATTTTGAATTCAAAGTCGGGGCTACTAACTCTCTTATCTTCGATTCAAATTCAGTTCCGATATACGGTTTAACTAGTCACTTAAAAGATCGTAGTTACGAGAATATTGACAACCACTACATTGCTTGATGACATATTCTTCAGTTCACTCTAGTGTAATTTCAATTCCTATTGCACCTTGCCTGCAAGCTTTATGATGTACATGCTAGCTTTGTATTCGTTCACTTTTGGTAATTCTTTCTTCATGATTCCGACTTTCATCGACCTGATCTTTTCATGTTACTTTTTCTAGCAATTGGATATTTTGTTAATCAAAAGTAGGATGCATGAACCTATTAAGATAGAGGTTTGAAAAGTGAAACAGTCTGATGACGGATTCTTCTCCTTATATATCATATCACGATCGAGGATCTGGACATATTTTCCATAATGATTTTACATAGAGTAAATTGCATCGCTTTCTCTTTTCCTTTTACTATTCATAAATGGGTCATTCTTTGATTATTACGCTTAATAAACAGGTTTGGACAACTTCAGGTCGTCGATCTGGAAAACATCGAGCCTTCTCTTCGAGCAGGTATATGGTTTTATTGTAGACGTGGTATAACATTGACAAGTAACAAGAAATTGTTCTATTAGAAGGTTTCTATTGATACACTGAAATCATACACTGGCACGAAAGTGAAGCATCTTCTTTTGGTTGTTCACTGAACATTTGACCAAACAACTTGAACATCTGAAGTCTGGGAACTGCAGGTTCAATAAGTTCATCCAGTGATAGATAAAACAGAGGTTTTCAAAAATTTTAAACTTAATACTTTCTGGAATTGAATTGGAATTTTATTTCGGACAATATTGGAGAAACAAGAAAATTAAATACTACACTGTTTGGCATTGAACTCTCAAGAATTTGCAACTTGTCTATGGTCTGTCCTACTAAAGTCTCGCTATTTTATTATGCAGATACTTCAGTGAGAGCAAACCCTAGAGAAGATCTGCCAGAAACCTTTGAAAACAGGTTGAAAACTTTTAACACACAATATCCATTTTTCTTTTTTGTACACCATATTGAACTAATAAAGGCTATCTCCTTGTTTCTTTTATCCTGTGACCTTAGGGATGCTATAGTTGCAGCTGTTCCCAGTTTTGATGACCCTTTCATTAAAGTTCCGAAAGTATTGAACAAGGAATGAAGGTTCTTGTCCTGAGCTGAGTTAGTGATTTCTAGTTTGAACATTGTACTGTAATATAATACCTGAGCACTTGATGCATTTCGCATCAAATTATTTGTTCAGTAATAATTAGTTATCAACCTTGCAACTCCGTTAACTCATTTGCATATGATGATCCATCGAGCAGGTTAATATTGACTAGAAGACTTAAATATGAAATAAAATCTTGTGGTTAGAATCAAGGCCGTGGATGTATCACAATTATGCTCCTTACACTGTAGAATATTTATGTGATACGGTTGTGGTTTCATCTTACTGAACACATCCAACGTCAATAATTTATCAAGTGCACGGTAAATTACTGGTGCTAGTCTAAAATAATATAGCATTGCAAGACTAGAGAATATTATTACATTACGCTGCATTCAACATTGAGAATTAAACCATGTACGTAGGACAGGAAAAGAATGATACGACTCGACAGCTGACAAAAGTACAGAAACCTTTCGTGGCTGCGAGTGCCTCTAAACCAGTCACATGCGATACAAAGGGCTAAATGGGGAATAGATTTCACTAATGCCTTTACAATAGACGTTTCTTGTGATAAAATAAATATCTATTTTTGACACAACAAATTTAGATATTGAACAAATATGGAAAGTATATTAACAACTCAACAACCCAAGATATAAAAACATCCCAGGATGGAGATCACCTTCCATCTTTTTTTATGGGAAAAGCCAAGGAGCCCAGCTCCCCTTCCTCTCAATAACATGATTGGAAAGAAAATTGCGAAAATAGCAAGTCAGGAATTGACAGAACCAGGTCTAAGAACTATTCTGTATACATCTACCAATCCAAAATCTTTTGTGTTAAATTACAGTGGAAACTGACAATCTAATCTGGAGCAATCATCAGAAATATGTAAGAGGCTAAGCTATCAGCTAGACGACCATGTGTCCTCAATCCTCATCAGCTGGCAGTAAAACCAAGCGCACCATAGCAATTAACATGTGGCATATGACGTTCTCGTACCAAAAATTACAGGACACTGTTTCCCCCCTCACAGAGCAGGTGAAGTGGAACCAACATGTCGTAATTGTGGAAGAGGTTTATCTTCTAGTTGTAGATTTTAACGGGCTTCTCGAACGATTGACGATTCTGTAATACACAAGGTTACAATTTGCCCTCACAAGAAACATCCACAACAGAAAACTAGATGATATTGCAGAAATGATACGAATTTGAACAAAGTCGTTCATGTAAAAATAAGCTGCCTTGTAAAGTAAACCATAAGAGTGGAAATATAACTCGAGAGTTCCATTATGTCAACACGGAGAAACAATACAAGAGATGTAGAATTTTATTCACTCTACCTGATTAGCAGTGTAAGACCTTTTTGGAGCAGTGTCTGAATGCTCCAATCCAAGATATTGTTCCCAGGCTCCATAAACGTCTCTCCTCTGCAGTAAAAATTGAGAGGGAGAATTATACACCAAGAGCATAAAGAGAGTGTTGACAGATGGATTAGAGAAAGGGATAAATAGAGAAATTATGAAAACAATCTAAAATTTGAAGTCTATACTAGCAAGGATACCTGAAATCGAGTAGAAACCACATCTGAATCTTGGAGATATTCAGGTCGCCCAAGCGATAGAAAGGCAAATTTCCACTGTTCATTGACAGAAGCGGAGTCAAATTTCACTTTAAGAAACAGTGCAGACCATGGCACCAGAACAAATGATGAATTAACAAAGTAACATGAAAGCCTAAACTTTTCTTTTAATTTAAGGTTCTCTTAATTGTTACTCAACGCATTTCACAAAACTCACAAAGACACATTTGCATGATTTTCATGCAGATGCCTTTGAGACACAGAGAGCCCATTTAATTCTTATTGCTCTCTCAAAATTCCAGACACAGTTAAGCAAAATAAAGATTTCTAGTTTATTTGTTTAATTGGACAGATGTTGGTACTCATAAAACACAAACTACTACATAGGAACATTTTCATCAAGCCTTAAGCATTTAATTTCAAGTATAAAAGCATTAACAAATTCTACAAAACCATGATGCTTAACACCACTTTTTTTTGTCTGAAACAATTCACATGCATGCTGTAGGAAACTTGTCCTCCATTGACATCTTTACTTTGTATCTGCCTTGAGATAAGTACTTACGAATATATAAAGTACTATCACACATGCTAAACAGTTTGATGGCACTTAGGGCTGCTCTAACATGTAATGGTAAATAATGTCAACATGATTATCAGAACTAGAACTACATGATTAATCACTGAACATGGTAAATTGTAGCTTAATGAACAAAATCGAGAAACAAAGAGGACATTTTCAAGGAACTAAGATATTCTGCTACAAATTAAAAAGATCTGTCACCAATTAACAGCATATTGAGAGTATACTATCACCAATTAAAAAAACTGTGTACTTGTTTTCCACATAAAAAGGTACTTAAGAAGTGCTAAAGATAACCTTTGAAAATTCCTCATCTGGAACCTGCAGCTTTTTCTGGATGCGTAATTTGACCTCAGCTATAGTCTCATTTTCATGAATAACCAAGAAGAAAGGTTCACCAAAATTTTGAACTTGCTGTGAAACAGTAATACTGTTAATATGACATGAATATCACTGCAGATCATGTTGCAGTTCAGCAGAACTTAGTTAACAATTGATTTAAACAAAAGGAAAATGGGAAAAAAGTAGCCGGACATGATATAATATCAAATCTGAGTGAAAGGGCACTTAATTTTCTGTTCTACAAGGGAAAGACATAGTTGTCATGCATTCTATTATACAAGCCAAAAGGCATAGTTGTCCTCCCAAAGTGATGTGCAAAATTGAGTAGCAATTAATCCCTAAAAATAATGAGCATGGAATTTATCCCAAAAAAGAGCATGCGAGGCCTTGAAGAGAAAATTAGGCTAAACACACAAAACAATGGATTTTGAGATTTCAAGAGGAGAAAGGATTTTCAAGCCTTCAAAAACATAACTATCGACAAATCTGACAGAAATTGTCATTTTAAGTTTACATAATTGCAAGTCAAACAAAGAACTCATTTACCCCTTGATTCTGATTAGGATCTCTTGTAAAATGATATACATGAATCAAACGATCATGAGGACCAAGGTTCTTCTCCTCTTCCGGGATCTGTATTTGAGAGAAAAGCATTCAACTTAGAAAATCTCCAGTGGACCATGTTATTGGAGTTGCAAGAGAAAATATGGGAAAACGAGATCTTGTGTGAAGATTACAGGGATTAGTTTAACAATAAGAACTTACTTCCTCTGCACGCAAAGTCCAATACTGGTCATTGATGTTCTCTATCTTTTCGGTGGGCGGGAAGATCTGAATCGATCATTAAAGGAATTACAGAAACAAGAATAGGAAAAAAATATGCAATTGCTGTTTATGACAATGTTCTTAGCAATATAATATGAAGGGTAAAACAAGAGCTAAAAATTATTCAGATAAAAGTAACACGTATTGAATTTGGTTGCAAGTGTATGACACCAAGACAGCTCTTGTCCCACCTAGCTACTATTGTCAGACAGCATTGTTGGCGTGCTCGAAAGAAAATTATTGTTTTTTGGAGAGAAAAAAACAATATATGTGTTTAACTTTTCTGTGAACCCTAATACAAATGGATGACTGCTATGGTTTGAAGCATCCTTCTTTCTCTCCAAAAAAAAAAACTTTTCTGTGAAGAACCCAACCGAATTAGAAATAACCATTTATTTCTATTGAGGGAAAGGTAACAATTAAATTATCAGAGATCATAAGCAAGCTACGCTAGACAATACCCTCAAATTGGTATCTAGAATATCAGTGGTGTTCAATATTTGGTTAAATCAATGGTCAGGTGAACATCCTTCTTTAAAACAGGAATATTACAACACAATGAAATCGCTGAAACTTTGATATAGTAAGAATACGGCACCCATTTTCAGCTGGCAGCATGTTCAAATTATGAAAGTAATTGCACAGAAAATTTTAAGGCAATTACCAACCAACTCTTGGTAGAGTGGTTAGCGGCTTTGGTTGTCTCCGTCATTAATATTTCAAATCCCAGATGATGTACCTGGTGATTTATCTTGACCCGATTTTAATTTACAATTCTGATGTTCATTAAGTTTCGGTTTCCTTTATAATACCAGAAAAAAATGCTTGAGGCAATTACCTTATAAATCTTGTGATAGAAAACCTCAAGAAGTCTGAGCTCAGCATCAGGACGAGACAGATCAACCTAGCAGAACAAAGAAAGAGTAAGTACATGAAAACTAATATACTCTTCATTTTCGACAAATAAGATCCTTATTAGATCTGAAGGGTTTTTTTTCTCTATTTACTTGCAAAAGAAATTAGAATGTTCATGCACTTATCAATCTAAGGGAATAAAGAAAGATAAAGTACCTTTGATTTAAGATCATTAATTACATCACCAACTGTGCTATTTTTTGGAAGCCTGATACTGTGGACTGCTACCTATTAAAAGAGATACCGAATTTCTTTATCAAAAGAGATTACCAAGTGAAAGACAGTAGGATAATAGGAAACAGACAACAAACTGACCTCATCCTTTGTTGCATGATGGAATGCAACTTTCAGAGTTTTCAAACCTTGTAATTCTGGAAGAGGGATGTCCAAGACTTCATAATACAATATATCGGATGTCTGTCCAAAACATGTTGATTTTCAAAGACCACTCATCAATAAATTCATTTATTTGAAAACTACAAATTGGGTACAACCTGGTTATAGTGAACTAGCATGTCCAAAAGATGGTCAACACCTCGGTATTTGATAGGTTGGGGTTTTGGTTGTTGAGAATAGCAATTGTGGGATGTAAGTCGGATTTTGGATGGTTCATCTACATGAAGCTGACGAGCTACTCTCTCCACAACATCATCATATGTAAAAAGCTTTGACCTTTCAAAGAGGAAAATTGATGATGCATTAGATGATTAAGTAACAAGATGTGAAATAAGAAAATGAATTGAACTGATGGTAAAAGCAACTCAATTTGAACATACAATTCCAAGCAAAAATCGTCTTCCTTTGGCCTCTCCAGTGATCGGAAATGAACAATCTGTGACATCAAGGAAAAAAGTAACAATAAAGCTCAATAATAGAAGCAATATAGATAATATAATATGGTGGCGTCTTTCATCTTGTCGGATATAAATACGTAGACCATTGTTTTTAGGGATAATGGATGATTAACTAGTGTGTTAATCATTCAAGATTCATTAACAGTTGAGATCAAAGACATCGTAAAGATACAGAAAAAGAAACATTATAAAGAAATGCTCAAGGATAGTTATTTACAGGCAAGAGCACAGAATTCTTCGAAGCATTTAATTATATTGAAATTCAGAAGAGGCATACCTGACGATTATGTACGTATTCCAAGAAAGAAGGAACATCAGGATAACGATACTGGTCTTCATTTTCAGTTGGCAGGACTTTTTTATAGCAAATGATGTCACCATCTTCAAGCTACATCAAAGAGCTAAAAAACTCAGGGAGGAAGAAACAAAGAAAATGACATAACAAAGAAAACATTCTGAAAGACAAACCTGACTAGCTCTGAATGTACCCCGTTTATCAATGTGTTCACACATAACAGTTGGTTCAAATTTAATTTCCTACAAATTGTTGAGTAAGTTCAGAACATTGGGAGGTATCAATATTAACTGAATTTTTCATACGAGATCAATATATAAATGGTTTAGTATGAAAGATTTGCATCTCATGGACCTCGTAGAGTTCAATTTCTTCAGTCGAAGAGAAACCAGCCATTTCATTTAACTTGGATAGGATCTCCACTGGTCTTCCTAACGCCTTGACAAACAGCTTACCTACAAATCTAAATTCCAAAAAGACAAATGAAAAAATAAAACAGAACAATGTATTAAGAAAAGGCACATCAAGAAATCAATAAATACCTGAGCTCTTCTTTCTCAGGGTTATAGAGCTTGAAGAAAAGTAAAATATCCTCCTTGGTCTTCTCAGGTGGAGAAACAGGTTGTCGATCCTGTAAGGAATGACCAAGATGTTGTAGTAACTATAAGTAATCATATGATATTTTCTGTAACACACAGATCAAAGAAGAAAATGGAAGAATAAAGGCCAGTCCATGCACTCTCAGCTGCAAAAGTTTGTAGACATTACTGGTCCAAGTTCTACTTCCAAGAATAGCTTCAGATCAGCATTATGCGCCTTATTTGATACCTCCCTCAGTTGTCCAACCTATATATGCATATATGTCAATGTAAGCCAATGCATATAAACATAGATTATATAGACAAATGCATGGAACAAGGACACTACAAGATGAAAAGAATGCCTTAAAGGAAATATAAAATTCCATTGAAACAGACGAACTACCAGGCAGGCGATAATCCATAATATGAAGATATCACAGAGAGAAATCATGTGACATTATGACTTAATGTAAAAAACTCCAGAAAATATTTTCTTAGGGCAACTCCTTTTATCAGAAAATCCCAGAAACTCTAATAAACATTAAAAGTATTTTTTCTAGAGGGAACTGTTAAATTAATAAGGCGAAAATACCTGAAACTAAGACATCACTTCACATTTCAGTCATGGATCGATGAAATATATTGGTAGACAAATAAAAAGTGAAGCTAATAGCGTAACAACAACAAAAATAATCACCCATATTGCAAAAAAAAGGGGCGACAATTCCAAATAAACAGATTACCTAAATTTTATGATAAAATTCAAGAATACATGATAAAGGAACAGAAAAAGAAAACCTACAGTCGATGACATGGCATTCAAGTTTCCAAAAGATAAAAAGCAGTGAGATGAACGTGTAAGATAAAATTATTTAGGTCTACCATTGATGATATTTGAAATTATTTCACTCATTTGTCGCTATCAAAATTGATTAACTATATATTCTTATTTTTTTATTAATACATGGAATCAGTATTACAACTGCTAATTGATGGAAGACATCCATAGCTCTGAATATAATCTCATCTGAGGTCACTATACACTGGATTGCATGAGCTTCCTCTTGGTAGGTCGATTCAGTAATAAGATTGTCTTTCAATTGTAAACTGCCTTAAAATTCCCTTAAGAGGTAGGATTATATGAGTTTCCTCTTGATCGAGGAGGTTGATTCTGTTACAAGTCCCATGTTGCTAATTCTAGGGTTATCCGGTTAATGAAATAATTTGACTCAAACTAAGAGGACCCTAGTCTAATGTCTATGTAAAAATGTGATGCAATTATAATGACAATGACAGTCAGATTATGCACGTAAGCTTCATAAGAATAAGATTGATTATTTTAAGCATTGAAAATATTTATTTGGCTAGAAATTTTGTGGAATTTATTCACTAGAGAGCAACTCATGCACTAAACTAATATCATTATCTCCACATAACTCGCATGCCAAGTGCACAACAAAAGCGTACATTCTCAGCATGACTTCCATTCACAGCCAACAATAGGCTTCACATATTACAGAAAATTCAGAAGTTCTAATTCAAAAATTACTTGAGGAGAAAATGATTAAAAGGCACATAATAGAGTAGATCACAATTAAATTCAAACATGACACCAAAAGAAAAATATATGCATACACACTAATTCATACTTACGGATTGTGCTTCCTCCTGCAGTGTCAAAGGACGATTTGGACGATATGTATGGTTTTGCCTCTTAGCCCACAGCCAAAAACGTTGAAACTGTACAGGGATACCAAATTCTTTTGCTACTTCCTCCTGTTAAAGTAATTCAAAATGCTAACCATCAAAACCACCAAGAAATATTCAAACATGAAATATAGTATTTTTTTACGGACACATGAAATTAGTAATAACCAGAACCAAGCACCACGCATTCATTTATGAGGGTCTCTTTCAAACAATTAAATATATGAGGGTGACACAAACAATAATTACTGTGAAGAAAGAAGAAAATAGTACACATAAGTTTCAAGAAATATGAAAAGGCAACTATTTTTTGAGGAAAAAAAAGGAAAAGACAATTCATACTGGGTACTTAAGAACCATATGTGTTCACGCAGAAAAGGCTGCTGATTGGTTCGGTATGAAAGGCCATGTAAATTGCCCAATACTACCAAGATTTAAAACCTGCGGTGTGAACTGCCTTGACAACATTCTAGGATGAATACTTGTCAAGGCCTCAAGGGTATATAACACTGCAGCTCAAAAGGAACTTATGCTTTCAACTTGGCATTTGATCCTCTACAACCAACAGAAATACCCTTTAACACTGGATATACCTTGAAATGATTGAAAGACAGCTGTTTCTGGATCCGAAAGCTATGAACTTTATCGTGGTCCACTAAATCAAAAAATATATCCTTTCCAATCTGTTCCATCAAATCCTCACACCTTGCCACCTAGAAATATTAGGAAATAATGTTGTATCAAAACATGAGAGGATAAAGTAGTCCTACATGGACCTGTTTAAGAATTCAGGAAAAAGATAGATAAAGCTGTTCGACCTTGATGATCGTATAAAGGTGGGCTTCTGCCTTTTCCTTTTTCTTGTGCTCCTTCTCTTCTTGTTCTTTCTTCAATCTTACCTGTAGAAATTAACTGTTAAAAAATCTCCAAGAATCAACAATCACAAAATATCTAACAAAAGTTAACTTGTCCTCCTACCCTGAGGTGTTCAGCTATGTCATTCTCATCGACATTGCACATTATTTTCTCCTTGTCGCTCTCACGGATATATACAAGCATATATGCATTTGAATATTTTGTAAATTTGAATGGAGTGTTATTGAAGCCAGGGTTTGTCTGTGGTAACTGAAATATTCAAGCAATGGAAAGGTCAGCAACTGTCTAAAAATTTCAAAATGGAGAACCGTATCATAGGAGGCATAACAGTGTTCAATAACCTCTTCTTCACCTCCATACTGCTCCTCTAGTGCCCTTTTGGTATCTTCTTTTGTTACTCGCTCGTCATCAAACTTATACCTGCGAGAAGATTATTCTTGGTTTACATAAAAGACAAAGTTTTGACAAAACGTTCAGTAAGCTACCGAGAACCACTGGCAAGAACTGCAAGCAGAAAAAGCCAAGAAGCTATTCACCATAGAAGAATGTAAATTACTGATGAAATACTGACTTCAGTAAGTAAACTGCTAAATGGGGAAGCAGATGACTTTTTCTTAGGAAACAGATGACTCTTGATCTATGGAATACCTACCACAGTAAGACTCTATAGAAGGTAGTAAGGTAATCACGATTCACGAGAATCAGTAAATTAAAAATATATTACCCCATAAGTGATTTTGTTCAAGAGGTATGCGGCAATTGGGTTGCTTTAGGTATGAGTACTCCTTCTCTTGAACCCCCGTAAGAGAGGTGATGATCAAATCTTGCAGAACCATTTGTTGAGAGAAGGTATAACCTTAAAACTCTCACCTCCAAATTAAATTACTCAGGATTACTGGGCTTTGGGATACCAAGTTTCATACCGAGAAAAAACATTAGGAACATCTTAAATATGGTACAAAGTTAACATATTGTTACTCTGCTTCCAACATGACTGACATGGCATGCAGAACTTATCAATGCTAACTTCCTATCAGGCGCTAGACTTCTTTTCCTAACCGGAATATGTTGCACAGTAGTAGCTACACCTAAAATCTCAAGTTCCATGGAGAAATGCTACCATAATTGTCATAGTTCATGGACACTTTCCAAGATATTAGGTATGCAATAAATGGAAGAAAAAAAAACTTATAGGTCCTGGATCTATTTAAGAATTTATGGTTAAAACAAGGACCAGTTTGAGCGAATGTAAGCCCCAGACCAACCATAAATGTGCAAAGTATTATCAAACTAGTGTTAGAATGGTAAAATCTTAATGCTTTGATGTATGTAAATCAATTGGTTAAGCAACACTAAGGTCCGTAATGGTAATCTTGTATAAACGGAGATAATTTAAGCATATACAAGTCAGCTGGCTTGTATATCAAGTATTGGCAAGAGAGTAGCATAGTCTTTAACCACAAAATGTTTTTTTGTGGGGCTTAACCACAATATGTTGTTCAAGGTGTACAACCCTGAGGCAAGATATGACAACCGACAGATCGATAGATATTGATTAAAAAATTGATCGAACAACAGATGAAAATGAAGCTTTCAGCAATGTCACCAAGAAAGTTTCAGAACGTCTAGCACTGTCGAACTTTAAAAATGCTGAAAGTGCACTGATACCAGGCTAAACATAAAGATATGAAATGATCATCAGGTATCACCACAACCCAAAAAGAGTAAACATTCACGCGTGTGTATATATATATCACAGTGAAATACTGTTCCTTAAACCGAAAAAGTCATTTCAGAAGTTTCATGAAATAAAAAAAACATGAAGAAGCTACATACCATTGATCTGAAAGGGTAGGCCGAATGAATGCATAATAATGTCCGCCATGCACACCACCACTATGAACAAGAACACTACAGGAATCGATAAAAGCAAAGAAATCAATATCTAATAAAAAAGCCAATTTTTGCAAGTTCATTGACATGATATTCAATAACTAAGCACATAAAGAACAAAATTACTCTCATTTTTAGAGGAATTTATACTATATACAAGATAATTTAAGGCATAATTTGACGTCACACATCAATCTTAAACATTAATCACATCCTCATACAAAATTCTATAAACAGAAAATATAGGAGATGGTCCAGGAAAGGTTAAAAGTAAGATATTAGTATGGAAAGTGTTTCAAAACTACCCAAATAGTCCTACAAAACATCTTTGAAACTTGAAAACTAAAATGAATTCGAAATGACAGCTGCTTAAGTATAAGTACTTTAAGTATATATTTTAGAGGACTTTAAAAAAGCATAAAACAACATGATATTTTATGTTACGTGCATGAACCATGTAAGAAAGTTAGACAGAGACAAAGACATATTGAAAAAACACAGGTACAACACATATCGAAGCCCTCAAGCATGGCATAGTTACCCATACTTTCTGACATTTGAGGGCTCATATGTGTGATATATGTATAGAACATAAATTGTGCATCATAATCTTTAAAATATTTGAATTGAATATGCTATGTAATTAGCCCTCTCAAAGCAGTGTAAAGAAAAACCAATACACAACAGAGATTCAACTCTATGTGAAACCCCTAATGGAAACTTGAATCACCATCATAACAATGAAATAAAGTACTTCTCAATATGAGAAACAACAATGTAATAATATCAACATGCATTTGCCGCAACAGTATTTGTACAAAGCTCAATCAAGGAATGGGCCTACAAAATATATTACCTATGAAGAGTATAAAGGTTGCGAACTCTCCGGTCTGCGTCCGGAGAAAGATATTTTCCATTATCCTTATCGAGGTCCAATTGTAATGGAAACTCATAACGATCATTTATCTGCAGATCCCACAATTTCAAATTTTAAGGGCAAGAATGAAGAAAATCAATAACAGCACAAAAGAAGTACAGTGTAGAGCGTATTATCCATTAACAATCACATGATGCAATAGGCTAAGAAAAACTCAACAAACAATAGTGCTACTAACCTTTACCATCATATCCCTCATAAAATCATATTCGAAGCGTTTAAGCTGGAGTTGCAAAACTGGGGGGAAATCAGTGAACAAAACACCTTTCTTGGCATCCTAAAAATCAACACGTCTCCGTAAAAAAAGTATGTAAAGAGAAATGAGATAAGATTTAATTTTACGCGTGCATCATCTTTATCGATCATCCAAGACAATTCCCAATTAACATTTAGACGACCAACTATTGCTAGGTAGTGATAGAGCAATGGAAATAAATCTTGAGCTGCTTACAAATTATTGTACACTAGAAAACTGAATTTGAGTGGAACGAACAAAAAAAAACACAGCATTATAGTAAGTATCTAGCGCATGATTTAAGTTCTTTTTTTGAAGAAGCTAGTGAATGATTTAGGCTGTCTGCTACCTGAATGAGTAGTCAGGTACCCCTTCTGGTGGCTGTCAAGATATGTAAACAATTTTGTTTAAGTCACTGAGAACTGAATGGAACTGCTCAGTAATGCAAAAAAGGGAAAGCATGTGGAGAACTTGGGAAAAAAACTTAAAGAAAAGGTGAAAGAATGAGATGAAGGTCAAAGGTGTATTAGGTTCCTAATATCTCATACTTTTGGGGTGTCTCTAATAGCATGTACTTTTCTTTAAGAGAGGGATTAATCGCATGTCATTGTCATTTCCAGATTATTGTTTAGCTCAAAAAATTGAGTCCATCAATAAAAACTTCACCGGCCCCTCATTTGCTGATTTTTTTATTATTGTAAACTTCATTCTAAGACAAAGTTCAGAAGTTAGGGAAAAACAGACTGCATTCATCATTCACAAGAATGTTTCATCTAGTTTACACGCGTCCAAAAGAAGGAACAATAATTACATCAGATACTAAATGAAAAAGGAAGAAAAAACTTCATGAAAACCCATTTATAACAAATGCCTGTTACATATCATGAAATAACATGTTATTTCAACACAAAGAAAGATACTCTATGAGTTCAAGTTTATAAAATAAAGAAACTTTGAATTGATCCAGATAACATGTCGCATACAGAGACACAAAGGAAACAACAGTCTCATCTGAAGGCTAACATAAACCTCGTTCAACAAATAGGGAAGAATCTCTTCAAAATAACAAGGAATAGTTTTGGATCAGAAATTGAACATAAAGGTAGCACAGACAAAACAAATTGCTTCTCGAAAAGTCATACATTATGAAGCGTGAAGATAATATGCAACCTTATGAGTGTGTCATGTTATATTTTATGTCAAGATGAACTAAAACTAGTCAAATGGTTTTAACTGACCTGTAGCCCATATTGCTCTGCCTGATACTTGTTATCACCTTCAAGCCGTTCAACTTCAACATACTTGTCGAAAGAGGCATATACATCCCGACAACCTTTAACATCTAGCTGAAGGTCTACAAAAAGGATAATCAATAATGAATGAGAAGAACAACCCAGTTCATAATTCATTGGTTGTTAACAGTTGCAAACCATAGAATGATTCCTTTCTGGTGGACTTGTAGTCGACATTAATACATTCAATGTAGTTCATATGATGTCCCTCAAATAATTGTTGAATCGTCCCTTCGACCACAGTTCCCTGAGATAATATCACATAAGTATGATTAACGAAAATATGGGAACAATATGGCAATCTAAAAGAAAAGTATTATTCGACAAGATCAAAACCTTCATCTTATCTTCCAACTTCTCACAAAGAACCCTGTTAAGTTCTTGAACATCATGCTGCATGAACGAGTCGTAAGTGTCCCATCCAAAAGATTTGGTTAACTCTTTTGTAGCAACACTATTGTCACTGTACTGAAGCTTATAGAACAAGCTCTGCAGCGCCAAGGGAATGCTTCCTGATGGCATGTCATTCTCCGTTGTCGGCATGTGATAAACAGCCTATATACCACATTAGAAGTAATGTTATTTTAGATCTAAATGATACTTCAACTACGTTAGCATAAGCTTCCAAGCTTACCTTCCTGAAATAAGGAATGTGGTAAAGGGTCTGCAGAAGAGAGTTCATATAGCATGTTGCTCCTTGATTCTTAAGGCCAACATAACCAGTCTCTTTCTTAGAATCATAACTCCAATAATCTACAACCTTACGGACTGTAACCTCAGCTTCAATTATACATCTATCATTAACAAGATATCCTCTAGTCGGGTCATAAAGTTCACTGAGTGGCATAAATGATGTGAATCCCCAGTCACTTTCTCGTGAATTAAACTGATGCTGTGTGTCTGCAGAATATTGAAAGAAAATATATTGAATGTCAAAGTGCAATGTCAAACGATAAAGAAAAATATATAAATATTGTGGAACAAGTGTAAAAACCTACCATAACACAGCAATCATGGTATCTTAGGTCCTAGTTTCTATAAGAAGCCTTATGATTTCTGGTGGACTAAGAAGTCCCAAGCAGAATTTCCGAAAGGGGCTAGAAGTTATTGTGACGGACATTTTGGACTATCATAAAAAAGTAGGACAAGCATTAGGCATTCAGCATACACAAGCTGACATACCATCTGTTAAGAATATAAATATAAAGATATGTTGCTCTTCCTATCGGCTTAAGCTTTTATGATTGTTGGTAGCACATCTAATTTAACATGGTATCAGAGCCAGAGGTCCTGAGTTCGAATCTCGTCGTTGCTCGTATTTAAAAATTAATTTCCTCCCTTAGTTGTCCACGTGTTGGGCTTTGTGCTAGACCAAAATTGTCGGCGGCCCACACGTGAGGGGGAGTGTTAAGAATATAAATATAAAGATATGTTGCTCTTCCTATCGGCTTAAGCTTTTATGATTGTTGGTAGCACATCTAATTTAACACCATCTAAGCACATGAGACATTTTACCATCATTGAGTGGATCAGAATGCTCATTAAGGACTCATAAGTATGCATGAAAAATTCACTCAAAAAAAAAGTATGCATGAAAAAATGGCTCCATTTACAATAAAGGCAGAAAGCACTAAAACTATAGCTTTACAGTCAATGAGCAATTATCTTGTGACAAATTCAAAGTCTTTCCACTATGTCTGAATAGTTTAACAATGTCAAGAATGAAAATACCTTTTCTTATTGAGAATTTGGGGTGCATTTGATTAACCACTGCAAGGCTGAACTGTGCGTATCGACTCCACCCATATGGCAAAGTGGACGAATCAGCAACATCAAGGTACATAGACAAGTGGTCTACATTATTTCCCTTAGGAAAGATCAGTACCCGCCTAATAGAAGCATGGAAAAAAATTAGAATGATATCAACTTTAAAATGTTTTTTTACTAACTTGACTACATGAATCCAGCTGAAGTTAGTGCTAGCTGGAAAAGTACTAAGGAGATTTCCTCACCACTTGTAGCCTCCAACTACGAAGACATCGGAGTAAAGCTTCTTGTTGTTCAACCTGGAAAAGTTGTCAATTGTCCACGTGAATCTGGATGTTGGAGGATCCTCCACCTGCTGGTTCTCTGTTGTAGCTGCCGCCTCTGTCTGAATAACTACCACAAAAGCGCCAAAGAACACAGCACAAAGCACAGAGATCAAAACGTAATGCATGCAAATTTCGATTTTCCTATCATCAAATTGTCTCAGAAAATACAATTTGGATCTAGAAGAACATCGTTCCCCAACCAATGCAAAACAAAAAAATGAAGGAGGAGCCGGTGGTCACCTTCCATCGGCTGCGGCCCTTCCACTAGCTCCTGATGCGGGACGAGCATCTCCTCGTCCTCCTGCTGCACAAAAAGAAAACGAGGGCACAATTCAGCCACCCAGATCCAGGAAAACCACGACTAATACGAATCAAACCCCCCGTCAAACCGGAAAAAAACCCTAAGATTCAAGCGTTAAACCCTAAAACAAGCGCAAATCGTCGAAGAGACTACAGATTACGCCCGAGAGAGTAAGAGATCGAAGTCCCGGGCAGGACGACTCCAAACTTTACAAATTGGGGCAAAATTTGGCACATAAAAAGTGAGAAGGAATTGGGGCGTACGTCGACAGCGTGAGGCGTCACCATGGTCATCGGGGAAGTGAGAGAGCGCGACGACGAAGAGGAGCCAGCGGCGACGGAGAGTGCGGATCGCCGGAGCAGGAAGGAAATCGATAGCCGGACCGGCGGGAGAGGCGTTGGACGACGAGGCGGAGAAGGGCGCCTCGAAGGGGAAGCACGATGTCGACAGCAACAACAACGACGACGACGACGACGACGATGACGACGACGGAGAGAGAAAGAGAGAGGAGAGAGAGAGTTGAGGGGGGGTTTTATTTGTCAGTAGTCCGGTGAGAGGAGGGCATAGTTGTAATATTTGAGGAGTCGTGCGTATTATAAGTTTGCAGTCCGATGTGGTGATGTCTTTTAATTGCCTGTTGGATTCACATTTGGAGTCCTGACGTGGTGTGACGAACTTAGGATCCATTTGTCTTTTTAGTTAGATTTTATTTATCTGTTCTTTTATATCTAAATGAGAGGGCATCATTTTATTTTATTTTATAAGAAGGAAAGATATGCTTCTCTGTCAAAAAAATCATTTAAACATTATTTTATCATATGAACAGAATTTTGTTGTGAATTAAGAATTGAATCCTAATCAACTAATTATTATTTATTAGATAATGATTTGATACAACGGTTGCAAAGATAAAGAGATAAAAGGATAATTTAATTAACTTATTATTATTTATTAGATGTAAACTAAATAAATTACTATCTTCAAAAATTTATATTGGTTTAGATAGAAAGTTTTTGCATAATAATAATAATAATAATAATAATAATAATAATAATAATAATAATAATAATAATAATAATAAAGGTAAGCAGGGGCGGACCTACATATAGTGTGGGCGCCTCCTCCCCCAACTTTTCGGTATAGAAAGTATATATATATATATATATATATAAGTATATACTAGTAGATACAATCAATATATAAAATAAATGGAGAGCGAAGTAGAGGAACGTCCAGTCATCCCCCTCTCTCCGGAGGAGCTTGATCAACTGCAACGAAGCAGCAAGAGAGCACGCAACGTTTCTTCGCCACCTCTCGTCTCCCTCCAACTCCCCACGACATGAGGCTCCCAAGGGCAACCCATGGGCGGAGCGTCGTGGCTTTGCAGAAGTAGTCCGGGAGGGCCATTTTGGCTGCCCCAGCGAAACAGAAGGGCTAAGTGGCGAGGAAGACGAATCGTTAGAGAAGATCATGGAAGCCATTGACAGACATGACAGCAAATGCTTGAGGATCGAAGTGTCTGAAGCTGAAGTGCACAAATTCGTGGAGGAATGGAGAAGTGCTCTTATTGTCAAACTAATTGGGCGCATGATAAGTCCGTCCTTGATGCAAGGAAAGCTGCAGAAGATGTGGGGACGTTTTGGATCCGTCACAATTATTGATATAGCTAACTACTTCTTCATTGTAAGATTCTCAGCAGAGGAAGACCGCAGCTGGGTGCTTACAGGTGGTCCGTGGGCGATCTTCGGCCATTTCCTCTCGATTAGGGAATAGACGCCAAACTTCAGACCTTGGGAGGCGAAGATCCGCCGAATCGCTACCTGGGTGCACATCATGGACCTTCCAATGGAACTGCAAACAGAACAGTCCTCAGAAGGATAGGATGGGGACTTGGCAGGCTTCCGAAGATCGACGTTCTCTCTCAAGCACGCGTTTGAGGCAACTTCGCTCGTTTGTGTGTTGAGCTAGACCTCGATGACCCCATTATCCCTTCAGTGGAGCTTTGAGGCAGCAGTTACAAGATCGAATATGAGGGTGTAGGCCTCTTGTGCTTCCACTGTGGAAAGATTGGCCACTTGCGTGATCTCTGCCCGGGTTTCAAGCAAATGCCAAAAATGCAACCTAGCCCATCGGAGACAAACTCCGGCAACAACCGAAGCGACAAACCGGAACCAGCCATGGCGGACAGAGACAACCCCGAGGAGCATGTAACTGTCACATCAGAAGGGGTGTACGGGCCCTGGCTCAAGGTGAAACACAAAAGAAGGAAGCCGCGTGCACAATAGTCGAGGCCACCAAACACCCAAACGGCTCCAGTAGGCTCCATCACCAACAGCCATCAACACACGTCTCAATCAACCCAAGCAACAAAAGAGAGAAAAGAAGCTTCAACAAGGATATATGCAGAGGTAAAGAATCTTGAAAACTGCCAGCCTCCTAAAGCTATCAATGGAAACAAAGAGATGAGCCACGCTTCCCCACACATAACTTTTAATGCTGCTACGGCTGACATTTCGCAAAAGAAGGAAGGATCCTCAAAAGTAACCTCGGAGCCGTTAGTTGTCAACACCAGCGGACATCCTAACGGTACGAGCTCGGAGACTTCAAATACTGCGCCAAAAAATGCAGTGTCATGCCCCAAGGCGTCCTCTGGACAAACGGAAGAGAAAACTGACAAACACCACCATTTCCACCAAAAAGATCACTCCGGTGACGTCATTTTTTAGGACACTAATGAGGACCTTTGTCTCTCGGATGGTGGCAGGCAGTATCCGACAGACCAGTGTCCCATGGACATTGAACAAATCTCACCAAAGAAAAGTAGATGATCCCCTATGGTAACCCCATAACCTCCCAAACTTTAAGTTTTTAAATGCGAGTTTTTGTTTGGAATTGCAGGGGAGCAAGCAAACCTAGTTTCCGAAGAACCATAAGAGAATACATCCACAACACAGAGCCTGACATTGTGGTCATCTTGGAGCCACGCATTAGTGGCCAAAACGCTGCAAGAGTAGTGCGAGGCATGAAGGGCTTTAAATCTATTCGGCTAGAAGCTCAGGGTTTTTCAGGAGGCATTTGGGTCCTCTGGAGAGAAGCGCGAGTTTGTTTCTCCTCTCCTTACATAATGACACAATATGTGCATGGCAAACTAGAATGGAGTCAAGGAGGGTTCACATGGTTGACAATTGTATACGACAACCCCACATAAGCCCTCAGACGACAGCTATGGATGGAACTAAATATATTATCACAACAAGTCTCCGGCCCTTGGCTTGTGGCAGGCGATTTCAACGTGATCCTCTCGGAGGATGAGAAGAGTGGAGGGGCTCCTTTCAACCCAAAGTCAAGTTTAATTTTTCAGGACACTATAGACTATTGTGGCTTGTTGGACCTTGGATGTAGTGGGCCAAAATTCACATGGTCAGGGGACAGTATGCAAACTACCAACGAATCCACAAACGCCTTGATAGGCCGCTTGCTAATTCATATTGGCGCATCCTCTTTCCAAATGGTTTGGTACGATCCCTTCCTCGTGTTAGCTCGGATCACCACCCTCTTCTAATTGATTTCAAGGACCCGACAAAGCCAACTCTAGGTTCCAGGTTGCGTGGTTTCAACACCCAGGTTATGTAGATTTCTTCAAAGCTCATTAGCAGAGGGATCAGCAACTCACCTCAGGGCTTCAACAGTTCCAGCATGCAGTCTCAAGATGGAACCATGAAATTTTTGGAAATATACACCATCGAAAGAAGCGACTGCTTGCACGACTCTCAAGCATACAAATTGCTCTTTCTACCAAGCATAACCCATACCTATATCAGCTTGAGAAGGACCTATCCGGAGAGATGGAGAGAACTCTAGCGCAAGAGGAAACATTGTGGTATCAAAAATCACGAAGTACTTGGGTCAGAATGGGAGATCGCAACACACGATATTTCCATGCACAAACCATAATCAAAAGGCGAGCATCAAGATTCGAGGCTCTGCAACTACAGGATGGGAGCTGGTGTACTGAGCCGGAAAGCCTCAAAACCTATGTTTCTGACCATTTCAACTCCTTTTACCAAGCTCGAAACCAGGAACAACGACCTGTCCTAGCAAACAGTATTCCAAAAATTGACGCAAGACTTCTAGCTTCCCTTGGTCGGCACCCCTCTTACCAAGAGATCAAAGAAGCCCTATGGGAAATGAACCCTTACAAGGCACCAGGCCCGGATGGATATCAAGCATATTTTTTCCAAACTCATTGGGACCTCGTTGGGGATCAAGTAGTCTCCCTTGTCCAGGGAGTTATCAACGGCACTCGCTCACCTAAAGAGCTCAACCATACCCTAATAGTACTCATTCCAAAAACCAAAGTGCCAGAAACCATCAATCAGTTGCGACCTATCAGCCTCTGCAATGTGATGTTAAAGCTTGTAACAAAAACAATAGCAAACTGCATCAAACTCTTCATGTCTCGATGGATTTCACCCAACCAAGTAAGCTTTGTCTCAGGTCGACAAATCCACGATAACATCATTGTAGCACAGGAGATCACTCATAGCATGAGAAGACTAAAAGGAAGAAGGGGTTTCGCTGCAGCCAAGCTCGACCTGGAGAAGGCTTTCGACAGCATTGAATGGGCCTATCTAGCAGATACTCTATCTGCAACTGGCGTCCCCTCGAGTGCGTCACCACTCAAACAGCCCAAGTCCTTTGGAATGGCGATCTAACAACGAGCTTCAACATGGGCAGAGGCATTAGGCAAGGATGCCCATTGTCGCCCTACCTTTTTGTCATGTGCATCGAAAGGCTCGGACACATGATCACTAACCTTGTCTCTACGGGGCAATGGAAGCCCTTTCGAATAGGCCGAGAGGGTCCCTCTGTATCACATATAATGTTTGTGGATGACGTGCTTCTTTTTTTTATGCATCCATGCAACAAACACAAACTGTGATGGAGGCTCTACATCTTTTTGCAGAGGCGTCTGGACTGAAGGTAAGCCCATCCAAATCAGTAATTCATTTCTCTAAAAATGTACCTTCAGATTTGCGTAGGCAAATATCCTCCTTGAGCGGCTTCGCAACTACAGAAGACCTTGGTCGCTATTTAGGGGTTCCAATCATCCACGGTCGGGTGACACATCACACCTATTGGAGCATCGTGGAGAAAGTGAAGGCTAGACTGTCAGGATGGGCAGCTGCAAGCCTTTCCATGGCGGGTCGACTCACCCTCATCAACTCAGTCATCACGTCCATACCGGCATATGCCATGCAATCAACCAAATTACCATGCATGATCACAGATGAGGTAGAACGCGCCTGCAGGAATTTTCTTTGGGGCCATGGTGATGAGCCACACAAACTGCATACGATAGCCTGGCAAGAGATCACAAAGCCAACGGCGGAGGGCGGACTTGGCATAAAGCATGGCATAAAGCGTCTAAGAGACCTCAACAACACCTACTTGGCAAAAACGTGTTGGCGGTTGCTTTCACAGGGCACTCAATTATGGAGCCAGGTTGTGAACAACAAATACAACAACAACTTGCGTCTGCCCTTGTTCCAAAAAAATCAAAGTGCATCTCACCTATGGAGAAACCTCTGCAAGGTATGGCCCCTAATAGAAGCAGAGGTGGGCTGGAGCCTGGGCGAAGGAACGCGTGTGCGTCTACTAGAAGATACATGGATTTCGGGGAAAGAAGCTCTAATCAAGTCTTGCACCAACCGCGCACCGCAAGACCTTCGGAACTGTCCAGTCAAGGATTTTATCCAGAACAACGAATTATGGGACCTCCAATATCTAACTGCCACCCTTCCTGCACCTGCCATGCAACAACTACTTAGCTTCCAACCAAAATTGCACCCAAACCAACGTGACAAACCGGTTTGGCTACACAATTCAGATGGATGATTCTCCTTTCGCTCAACATACAACTATATTGCAGGCCATGAACAAACACCAAACGACACCAGCTGGAGCTCTCTCTGGAATTGGAAAGGTCCCCAACGAGTAAATTTTTTTCTCTGGCAAGTTGTCAAAAAAGGATTAGTTACTAACGAGCTTAGGTGCAGCCGGAGAATCAGCGATGATGCTCAATGCTTTAGATGTCAAAGCAGTTCAGAGACAACACTACATGCCCTACGCGACTGTCCTCTATCCCCTGCATGTTGGAACCAACTTATTGATGGAGCTGCACGCAAGCGCTGGTTCTTCAGCCTAGACGCGCATAGTTGGATGCACCACAATATAAACCAAACGGAGAAAATCGACGGATGCATATCCTGGTCCCTCATCTTTGGAGTAACATGTTGGCTTTTATGGAAATGGCGCAACCTTTAGCTTTTTGATGCGTCCTTCACACGCCCGCCAGACCCGGTAAGACAAATCCTACACACCACGCTCAACTTTCAAGAAGCGATGACAAGTAACTTGAATTCGCCCATAAAAACCTCCAACAATCACGCGTTGGCCACCTGTAGACCAGACCCCCGCTCGGTGCTGCTCAGCACGGATGGTGCTGCGAAAGGAACCAGGACCTGCAGGAGCTGGAGGCGTCCTCCGAGATAGTAATGGGAGCTGGATTATTGGTTTTGTCCACAACCTTGGGCGGGCAACAGCCCTTGAAGCAGAGCTCCATGCAGTATATGATGGCCTCAAAATGGCTCAGGAAAGAAGTGTTCAGAGTCTCCTCCTCCAAGTAGATTCAAAAGTTGCTCTTGATCTAATTGCAAACAATGACAGTGATACTGGCTGGCATACACAACTCATACTCGCGATATGTTCGCTCCTCTCCCAAGACTGGTCAGTAACACTCCAACATATCCCACGAAGGCTCAATAATACCGTTGATTGGCTAGCAACAAAAGCTCTCGCCTACCCTCCTGGGCTTGTAATACTTTATAGCCGCCCCGAAGAGTTAGACAAGTTAAATTTTGTAGACGTGTTCGGAGAAACGATCTCTAGCGGCAACAACCTCATGACAACACCTGTATAATTATCTTTTATTAATAATCTAGCAAAGGGCCTCGGCCCTCCCTTTAACCAAAAAAAAAATAAATAAATGCTAAAATAGAGCAAGATTATCTTCTTGGTGTAGTGGTTATGGGGTTTTTGGGTACTATGTTGAGGGTTAGGGTTCAATTCTTGACCCCTCCTAATTTTTATTTTATTTTTATATGTATCGGCCCCCTAACTTTTCGTTCTGGGTCTGTTCCTAAAGGTAGATATTATAACTTAATCTTATTTTTTTTTCTAAAACTATGTTAAATGTGAAGTTTACTGTTAGGAGTCATGTGTCAGACTCGTAATTTAGTTAAACTAAAAAGAGTTAAGTTAATTTTATCTAAAAGAATTATGTAACTAACCTTCATTTTTCGATAAGAAACAAGGTTTTCAAACTCGAGAGTCCATCTAGACTCGTTTTACATCCGGTAAACTCGAGACTTAAACTCGTAGAGTTTATGTACAGACTGTAAATGTATAAAAATATATTATACAATAAAGACTAAATCCTTAATATTGTTTATGTATCATTATAATATTATAAAATCTCATACTTCATATTTTTGCTCACATTTATATAAAATAAATAGTGATTCATCATTTTCAAACCCCCTAACTTTTATAACTCTGATACCCATGCCCCCAAATGTTGAGTCGCCGATGATCGCTAATCATCAAAACCTAGCGTGGAAATAGGTAAAAAAACTATGGGAGGCTTGGAAGGTTTTGGTCAAATATTAAAATATATATTTTTTATTTTTTTTCTACATATTTACTTTTAATTGTACCTTTAAATTGTAATTAAATAATTCAATTATGCAATCTGTGAGTCTACTTGCGAGTCCATCCGAGTTCATCCGAGTCTACCGAGTTTACTGAGTTCACTAACGAATCTACCGAGTTTACTATACAATCCGAGTTTATACCGAGTTCACTTGATTTTGTGATATAAAGTCTTGAAATCGTGCGATTCTATGACTATAACTCGCGAGTTTAAGAACCATGATAAGAAATTGATTGGGAGACCCATTGAAATTCCTATACCCACTAAAACTTTAATTAAAAGTTTACGGGCAAAAGCAAATTATTGCACAATTTAACCAATCTAATAAATTTAAACAAAATGTTTGTTGTTATTTATTTATTAATAATCTAGCAAAAGCAAACTAAAGTTTACGGGCAAAAGCAAATGTTCGCATGACAACACCTATATAATTATCTTTTATTAGTAATCTAGCAAAGGGCCTCGACCCTCCCTTTCACCAAAAAAAAAGTAAATGTTAAAATAGAGCAAGATTATCTTCTTGGTGTAGTGGTTATGGGGTTTTGGGTACTATGTTGAGGGTTAGGGTTCAATTCTTGACCTATCCTAATTTTTTATTTTATTTTTATATGTATCGACCCCCTAACTTTTCGTTTAGGTCCGTTCCTAAAGGTAGATATTATAACTTAATCTTATTTTTTTTCTAAAACTATGTTAAATGTGAAGTTTACTGTTAGGAGTCATGTGTCAGACTCGTAATTTAGTTAAACTAAAAAGAGTTAAGTTAATTTTATCTAAAAGAATTATGTAACTAACCTTCATTTTTCGATAAGAAATAAGATTTTCAAACTCGAGAGTCCATCTAGACTCGTTTTACGTCCGGTAAACTCGAAACATAAACTCGAGACTTAAACTCGTAGAGTTTATGTACAGACTGTAAATATATAAAAATATATTATACAATAAAGACTAAATTTTTAATATTGTTTATGTATCATTTTAATATTATAAAATTTCATAGTTCATATTTTTACTCACATGTATATAAAATAAATAGTGATTCATCATTTTCAAGCCTCCTAACTTTTATAACTCTGATACCCATGCCCCCAAATGCTGAGTCGCCGATAGTCGCTAATCATCAAAACCTAGCGTGGAAATAGGAAAAAAAAACTATGGGAGGCTTGGAAGGTTTTGGTCAAATCTTAAAATATACATTTTTCATTTTTTATCTACATATTTACTTTAAATTGTACCTTTAAATTGTAATTAAATAATTCAATTCTGCAATATGTGAGTCTACTTGCGAGTCCATCCGAGTTCATCCGAGTCTACCGAGTTTACTGAGTTCACTAATGAGTCTACCGAGTTTACTATACAATTCGAGTTTATACTGAGTTCACTTGATTTTGTGATCTAGAGTCTTGAAATCGTGCGATTCTACGACTATAACTCGTGAGTTTAAGAACCATGATAAGAAATTGATTGGGAGACCCATTGAAATTCCTATACCCACTAAAACTTTAATTAAAAGTTTACGGGCAAAAGCAAATTATTGCACAATTTAACCAATCTAATAAATTTAAACTAAATGTTCGTTGTTATTTATTTATTAATCGCATTATTATTTTTAAATCGTTGCTTTCTCTTAAAATAAAAGAAATATTGTGCATAGATTTTTGTTGGTAGTAACAATATTAGGATATTACGATTAGTTTCATTTTTAATTTTTTTTTGGACCATACTTTATTTATAAAATTTTATTTGTTTCGAAAATGAAAAGGTAAACAGTTTATTACTTTCAATTGAAATTTGAAAGACATCAGTTATGGATGTTTAGACACGCATGATATGCGTCAACATAAGGTTGATATCAACTTCAGTTAATAACTACTTCTCATCATTAAATAATGACTTTTTTTCTTTTTATAATAGATCATTATTAACTCAAGAACTATTTTACTTTTTTTTTCATTGATTGTTTCCTCGGAAAAAACGAAGAAATCAATAATTATGTTAAAACAATTCTAACACAGGTAAATTAGTAAATTTTCTTGTTATTTATTGAGTTAGTCTAACTCCGAATGAAATTCTCATTTTAAAAAAAAATATGACATATACATATATAAAATTTTCAAAAATAATTTTTGTTGGAAAATGAAAATATAAGAGTATAACAATTATTTCAAAAGTCCTAAACAAAATAAAAAAATAATCTTTTTTTAAATTTAAGTATATTTTTCCTATTTTAAGATGTAAGAAATTATATTAGCTATTTTAGAAGAGTCATAATTCAATTAAATTAAAAGAATTGAAACATCAAATCAGTAAAAAAAATCTAATCCAATAAGTATTTTTTTGATTATCTGATAGATATTTTTTTAAAATGCTAATTTATTATCATTTATATAAGAAATAAAGGTTTTATGAATTAAGAAAATAAAATAATATTAATTAAAAATAAGGATGAAACAAACTTAAAATAGAAAAATATCTTAAGAAGATAAATAATTTCTATAATTAGCAAATGATTTTTTATCGTAGGTCGGCAATAAATATTTTATTTTAAATTTTTTGTTATTTTTTGGAACGTTTTTGTATATAGTGTTAGTTAATAAATTTAATTTATATATTTAATTAAAAATAATAAAACACAGCAATGATAAAAATTAAAATATTGTACGTGGAGAAAATCAAATTATACAATATTAAAGGCATATATATATAAGTAAATAACATTAAATAAATAATATAAAAAATTGTCACACGAAATGAAATCCAAATTTTTCTTGAAATTCTAATTTTTTATTGTTTTCATAATTACTTCTTCCCTGAAAGAGAAAATAAACAAGAAACACAATAATTATTTCAGAAGAATCCTAACGCAAGCACATGAAAAAAATAATTTAATATTATTTTCTCTAAAAATAAAGAACATATATATATATAT